>JASPKZ010000442.1:112500-367500 GCA_030220185.1 Diploptera punctata | reverse complement strand
ATAACAAGTATTTAACTGTAATGATATATATTTGGAAAGTTATCATGTAGTCTATTCCTCAAATATTATTAAACATCCTATTTCGTATCAATCAAGGGGTTAATGTTTATATTTAAAGTTATTTTTGGCTTTTATGGATTTTCACATTGGGTACATATTCAAACTTACAGCAAAATAAAGAAATATTAATATTTTTAAACTCAAAATGGTTCATTGTATTCCTTTTTTAAGATAATTTCTTAACCTGTCGCTATAATTTTCAGAATGTAATCTCTAAAAAAATCTTGAAAATATTAAATAAGCAGAACTGCAACTGTCATTACGGTTGAAACTAGCTTCCAGGCGTACAACATACACCGACAACAGACCATCTGATACTTTGTTATATTAAATTAATGTTGGGAAGTAAACATTATGAGGTATAATCATTAAAATTCATCCGAGAATATATTGTTTAAACAACTCACCTCATACGATTCATGCTTCCATGATATCGCGATTTCAAAAACAGTCATGTTCATGTTATGGCTGAAGATGAAATGACTGTTTGAAATCGCGATATCATGGAAGCATGAATCCTATAAGGTGAGTTGTTTAAACAATATGTTCTCCGATAAATTTTAACACATTTCTTAACCCAATAAAAGCATTATTTGCGTGTTACTTATTAATTTCACTTTCATATAATTAATAAATATCTCCAAATCCAATTTGAACAGCTTCCCTGAAGTATGGAATATAACAATCTCTTTCATAAGTTATCCAACAATACCACTACAACTTTTTTCTGATTATATTCTTATAAACAAATTTATAAATAAGCCTGCGCCTTCAAATCATTAGTAATTCAACCCTCTTCACCAGTAGCTAATACAAACATGATTTTGTATGAATCACATACATGAGAAAGAGTTAAATATAAAATGTTCAACAAATTTTTTGTTGCTACGATTCACACCATACTATTTTACATGGAAATAACCCAAATACAGTTTCATTGTACATAACAAAAACAAACTGTTTAAACAACACGAGATAAATCAAAATTAAAACAATCAACGTATCTCTCTTAATAAGGAGGGGTTTTGGATTATTACGGGTCCACATTCTATTTAATTACTTTATTTCATACAATGTTTTAATAAGTAGCAATGCATTGTGCCAGAAAGAGAACATTACTCTGGTACAAACCAACAATCCCGAGAATAAAGATTGCACTGCACCATCATTCGTTGCTTAATTTCAAGTAAAGCGTGCTGACAAATTTACCTACCAAAAAAATTTAAATAAAATAAAATACGTAGCAATCCAAAAACCCCATTTCTTAAGCACGCAAGTCCAAACCAACGAAATACTTTACAACATGTGACGCAAAACATTTTTCTAAGTTCCAATCATACACCATGCGCACGCGCCAACGGACACAAAACAGTTTACACTATCGAATCACGGAATGTAGCCAACATATACACAGTACTTATCGAGTCTAAAAACTACCTAATGCAATTTAAATAGTAACTTCTGAAACTCTAAAGTATATGTGTACAGTTAATTAGTACATACTGTGTGTTGGCTGCACTGGAACATCTCTATATTCGATAATATCAATATGGTTGCCACGTCCTCATGTAAGTAGTTAAATACCATAGGAAAATTAGAAACAAATTAAAAATCATTGTAAATGGCGGAAATAATTCGAAAATGATACCCTAACAATAAAATTTGATAGGAATTTATCAAGTAATAAGTCACGTCACAGGTTGTAAAGTTTAGCCCAAAACAGTACATGCTGCAGAGGTATTTGCAATTTAAAGCAGGAATCTGATGTATAATCTAGCAATTAAAAATTGTACTACACACTATCACTTCTAGCCCCAAAATTTAAAAATTTTTAACTAAATTAAATTAATTTTAAAATTACAATTTTCAACACAACTATTTCAACATAAAATATGTATAAAAGTAATGAAACTTATTCAGATACAAAACTTATTGGTACTATTGAACCCATAGGTTCATGACCGCGTATACATAAGCCCCCCATACACACCTACCCTAAGCTAATGTTTTCAATTGACCTCTTTACAATTTACATCCCACATACATATTATTCTTGTTATATTCCCATCCCATTTTTTCTCTACCAACTTTGCATTTTCCCTCTGGTTTTCCTACAAGAAGCTTTCATGCCAGCCTTTCATTCCCCATTTGTGCTACGTGTTCTATCCATCTCAATCTACGGAACTTATTATATCTGGTTTCCTATAAACAACGTGTAACTCACTGTTACCTAGTCCTCTCCATTCACCTGCCTGTTTATCTCTGATTGGTCCAAAAGTTTTCTTTACTTTATTCTCAAATACCCGTAATCTTTTCTACTCCCTTAAAGTGAGAGTTCATATTTCACATCCATGTAACTGCGAGATAACACGTTTATATTATTTTCAGTTTAATTATTTTTTTTAGACAACTTGGGATGACACGAGTCTCTGTAATACATAATACCATGCATTTCATGAAAAACAATTTTCATGAAAAAGGTAAATTTTATAATTGAATAGCTGAGTTGAAAAGGGAACAAACTCCACTGCCTTCGAAGAGCGATAAAACACCTATACAACACAGAAATGATGAATTCTTGCTATATTTCCATTTCATGTAAGCAGAGGATCAATATTGCAATTATTCAAAAAAAATTATCAGAGCAAGCTGTAAGAAATGATGTAGCTTTTTAAGGTTTTTCTCAAAAGTAGAATACTTGGACTTTCGTTTCTTTCCAACTCAACGATTCAATTACATTACAATTCTGATTATTAGAATCGATGTTTCCCTTAATCTCTCCACCGATGATGCTCATTCTTCTCCTACTGCCAGACTCAACAAGCTCGCTGCCACCTGCACAAAAAAACTAAGTTACTACATTAACTACAATTACTCTACACTAACAAAAAAATCAAAATTTAAAACCGGATATTTATCCCCATATAATAATAATAAAGGTTTTCTTTATTTAATATTTAAATATAATTATATTTACTTCTAGTAAGAATGGAAATAACATTGATTTAGAGAATTCAAATTTTTTATAAGTATAAAAAAATCAAACTGGTCAATATAAACAGTTAATACACTTAGATGTATTTCTAACTGATTTATTATATGTAAAAATACTTGAAATATATCTATTTTTATTTTTTATAAACAAATAAATGGGGATTGCACGAATTGGATGACAGTCAGCCAGTTAGTACTCCTTCCTTTTCAGTTGGACAAATCAGAACTTCCAGGTTTTATAACAGAAATGAAATGGGATTTTTCCCAGAACAACAACATGCCTACAATACTTGAAAGAAGTTGGAGGTGTAAAATAATGAGTCATCGAAAAAATAGGAGAATATATAGTCCATTTCTTCATATTAGTTGACAAAATGGTTCCAAAGTTATGGAAAATAATATTGAAGTAAATTCCATTCATTTTTAATATAAACAATCCATAAGTGGAAATAAAGTATTAGTGAAAAATAGACCGTTGGAAATAGTCATCCATTACATATATGAAATAATAATCTTCTATAAGTGAAATATATCAATTTAAGCCGGAATCTTTTAAATTATTGATCATTTACAAGATTTAACTAAACAGAAGCGAAAACTTTAATAAAATAACATTTACTTTAACTGTTAACAAAAGTGTCGTTACTTATTCATGTAAGAAACTTTCCCTCATTCCCTTGAAGGGAGTCATCAGTGCCGTGGCAAATAACAGTGATATAAATTATTACAATCACATATCTACAATGTGGGACATCACATCCTACAACCCTCCTTTAAATTACACAGTTCCTTTTCTTTTCTAACTCCATATCATACATTTTTATGTTCTCTATCTTTTTCCACACATTTATTCTATTGTCATTCCTTCAAAAAGGTATTTTTTTCTCAGTCACAAGCCAGCCAAATTTCCCCCCATAATTGAAAATCTGTGGAGCATTTAAGAAAGTAATTCCAGAGTAGGCACGAGACAATAAATTTAAAGTTGGAAAGGGTGGGGCAACAAATTCCAAAGTGAAAAAGGGGCAAAAATTCCAAAGTGGAAAGAAGGCAACAAATTACAGAGTGAAAAGGGGAAGCAACAAATTCCATACTGGAAAGGGAACAACAAATTCATGAGTGAAAAGAGGAGCAACAAATTCAAGAGTGAAAAGAGGAGCAACAAATTCAAGAGTGAAAAGTGGAAGCAACAAATTCCAGTGTAGAAAGGGAAAACAACAAATTGCAGTGTGGAAAGGGAAAGCAACAAATTGCAGTGTGGAAAGGGAAAGCAACAAATTGCAGTGTGGAAAGGGAAAGCAACAAATTGCAGTGTGGAAAGGGAAAGCAACAAATTGCAGTGTGGAAAGGGAAAGCAAAAAATTGCAGTGTGGAAAGGGAAAGCAACAAATTGCAGTGTGGAAAGGGAAAGCAACAAATTGCAGTGTGGAAAGGGAAAGCAACAAATTGCAGTGTGGAAAGGGAAAGCAACAGATTGCAGTGTGGAAAGGGAAAGCAACAGATTGCAGTGTGGAAAGGGAAACCAACAAATTCCAGTGTGGAAAGGGAAAGCAACAAATTCCAGTGTGGAAAGGGAAACCAACAAATTGCAGTGTGGAAAGGGAAACCAACAAATTGCAGTGTGGAAAGGGAAACCAACAAATTCCAGTGTGGAAAGGGAAACCAACAAATTCCAGTGTGGAAAGGGAAACCAACAAATTCCAGTGTGGAAAGGGAAACCAACAAATTCCAGTGTGGAAAGGGAAACCAACAAATTCCAGTGTGGAAAGGGAAACCAACAAATTCCAGTGTGGAAAGGGAAACCAACAAATTCCAGTGTGGAAAGGGAAACCAACAAATTCCAGTGTGGAAAGGGAAACCAAACAAATTCCAGTGTGGAAAGGGAAACCAACAAATTCCAGTGTGGAAAGGGAAAGCAACAAATTCCAGTGTGGAAAGGGAAAGCAACAAATTCCACTGTGGAAAGGGAAAGCAACAAATTCCACTGTGGAAAGGGAAAGCAACAAATTCCACTGTGGAAAGGGAAAGCAACAAATTCCAGTGTGGAAAGGGAAAGCAACAAATTCCAGTGTGGAAAGGGAAAGCAACAAATTCCAGTGTGGAAAGGGAAAGCAACAAATTCCAGAGTGGAAAGGGAAAGCAACAAATTCCAGGTGGGGAAACGGGAAGCAATAAATTCCAGAGTGGAAACGGGAAGCAACAAATTCCAGAATGGAAACGGAAAGCAACAAATTCCAGAATGCAGAGAGACAACAAATATCAGAATTGAGAGGGACAAATATCAGAATTGAGAGGGACAACAAATTCCAAAGTGCACAAGGGAGCAAAAAATACCGAGTGCAGAGGGGGAGGCGACAAATTACAGGTTGGAGGAGAAATTTCAGACTACAGTGATAAACAAACAAATTTCAAAGTTAAATTTGAAAATGAAAATATAGACTATCTAAGAAAGTAGAAAGTTAAATTTCAAACAAAACCAACTCAAATGGAATATGTAAGATGAAAAAAGACACAAAATGGAATAAGAATTAAAAAGGTTAACGTGATGTGAATGAAAACAAAAAAGCTGGGATTATTTTTTTATAGAAAAATTACAGTATACCATGTTCCTTTCATATATTCACACAATCCCACCCATATAACGATTAAATATTTCAATATGCTGTGTGAACATGTTAGTGATGTTAATGTGTTAATAAAGTTAATGCGTTAGTAATGTTTATCTGTCTTCATTAATTTATGTGTTTACAAAACCCCAGTGTGAAAATGAAATAACATGGATACTCAAATTTTATATTTTATTACAATTTTAAATTTCATATTAAAAAACTCTTTATATTCTTATTGAGATATTTATAACTAGTGAAATGAGAAAAGCATTTCAGTTTGGTTCATAACTTTCAAATAAACATAAAAAAATCCTAAATTATCTGAAGAAAAAGCGAGAACTGTGACAAGTAACAATGAAATATAGAGAAGACATTAAAAAATATAAATATAGTATAGAGAAGAGGCGATCGAAAAGAGGAAATGGTGGTACAAGAGGCGATCGAAAAAAAGAGGCGACATAAAATATAAAGAGCGATCGTAAAGAGAACAGGCGATCGAATGGAGAAGAGGCGATTTAATAGATAACGAGCGATGGAAAAGAGAACAGGCGATACGAAAGATAAGGGGGGATGGAAAAGAGGCGATACGAAAGATAAGGGGGGATGGAAAAGAGGCGATACGAAAGATAAGGGGGGATGGAAAAGAGGCGATACGAAAGATAAGGGGGGATGGAAAAGAGGCGATATAAAAGATAAGGAGATATCGAATAGAGACGATCTAAAAGATAAGGAGATATCGAAAAGAGGCGATCAAAAAGATAAGGATATATCGAAAAGAGGCGATCAAAAAGATAAGGGGAGATCGAATAGAGGCGATCAAAAAGATAAGGGGAGATCGAATAGAGGCGATCAAAAAGATAAGGGGAGATCGAATAGAGGCGATCAAAAAGATAAGGGGAGATCGAATAGAGGCGATCAAAAGATAAGGGGAGATCGAATAGAGGCGATCAAAAAGATAAGGGGAGATAGAATAGAGGCGATCAAAAAGATAAGGGATATCGAAAACAGGCAATCCAAAACATAAGGGATATCGAAAATAGGCAATCCAAAAGATAAGTGGAGATCTAAATGAAATTTTCCAAAAGATAAAGGGAGATCGAAAAAGAGGGTATCCAAAAGATAAGGGATATCGAAAAGAGGCGATCCAAAAGTTAAGGGGAGATCGAATAGAAGCGATCCAAAAGATAAGGGGAAATAGAAAAGAAGCGATCCAAAAGATAAGGGGAGATAGAAAAGAAAGCGATCCAAAAGATAAGGGGAGATAGAAAAGAAGCAATCAAAAAGACAAGAGACTATTGCACTTTTCTGGGGATAAATGCAAATGAGACCCATTTCTCATGCCAATTGTCTGGAAACGCCAGAGCCTTAACTTTCTACTAGTCCAGACCTGTAGTGCAACACGACTTTATATATTAACAGTAACTATCTAAACACTAACATTTGTAATAAATGGACAAAAGTTCGAACTAAAATTTTATCTAAAATTGTACGAGTGTACATTTATAATAAATATTATAACAAAAAACAATAGACTAAAATTTGAATTAAAATTTGAACTAAAACTCTATCTAAAATTGTACGAGTGTATTGTCAAGAATTTCCAACATTTCAAGAAATTTTGAGTTTGTGGGCAATAGTATAAGAGAATAATCACATACTGATTGGTGGTTGTTCAAGGCTATGACAACATACACCTATAATTCTTAAATGCCCAACTATCAGAAGTTCAAATTGTCACTAATTCCACTGTACATACTATGTACATTACAAAATAAAGAACAATACTGAATCAAACAAACTTTTTAAAACTACCAAATTTTGATTTAACTCCATATCAATCCTTGTATAAAAACACAAACTGTACAATTAAAAGGCAATGTTACAATAAAATATATATATCTACATTAAATAAATACCTTCAAATAGCGACGTGGAGATGCTACTTCTTGTAGCTACCCAAATTCCTCACAGTGCTGGGAGCTAATTTTGAATAATAATTCAGCAATATATGGCTACAACTCCAGAAAGTAATGATGTCGAAGAAGAATGGAAAAACATTAAAATGATAATTCAAAATGCAGCTAATGAAACTTTAGGAAAAGTAAATATACAACAAAAAGAAGAAATAGAACTCTAAAAATCTGGGATGATCAAATAAAACAATTGATTGAAGAAAAAAATGCAGCTTATAAAAAATATTTGAACACAAAGAAAGTAGAAAATGAAATAGAATTCAAACGCTGTAGAGCTATTGTTAAGAGGGAAATAAGAAAGAGACATAGGAAAACATGGTTAAATTTTGTTACACATTTAGAATCAGATTTGCATAAGCTCCAACCTAATGCCTTCAAAATATTAAAACATTTGAATAAAGATATTAAAGAATCTACCAAAATTAATTGCGGAGTAACAAAAGAAGATTTTTTCAATTATTATAAAAGTCTTTGGACTGACAATAGCTATGAAGATACAATTTTCCGAAATAATAATGAGACAGATTCCATAATATCATTGGAAGAATTGAACAATAGTTTAAAGAAATTAAAAAATGGGAAGGCAACTGGCACAGATGGCTTGAATTCTGAATTGTACAAATATGCAGGCAAACAGTTCCATGAAAGACTGTTGTCCTTCTTTAATAATGTATTCAAAAATGCAGATATACCACAAGAATGGAAGACAAGCATTGTTATACCCCTGTTCAAGAAAGGAGACAAGAGAAAAATGGACAACTATAGGGGAATCAGTTTGTTAAACACATGCTACAAAATTTATGCAGACATTTTAAATGGAAAATTGAAAAGTTTCAGTGAAAAATTCCTTATGGAATGTCAAAATGGATTTAGGAAAGGACGATCTTGTATTGATTCAGCATTTTCTGTTAAACTATTGCTTGAAAAAAGAAGAGAATTCAACTTAGAAACACATTTTGCTTTCATAGATTTTGAAAAAGCATTCGACACAGTCAAGAGATCAAAACTCTTAAATATATTGGAAGACAGAAATATACCAAATTTACTTCGGCAGAACATACAAAATATTTACAAAGACAACACCATAAAGATTAAATTAAATAACAGATTTTCTGAAGAAGGAATTATAAATCGTGTGGTGTGAGACAAGGCTGCCCCCTATCCCCAACACTCTTTGCAATTTATATCAATGAAGTAATATGTTGCTGGAACAAAACATATAAATTTGGAATAAGAATATCAGAAAATAGAAAATTAAACACCCTATTGTTTGCAGATGACCAAATAATAATAGCAAATTCTGAAGATAATCTACAGAAAGGTCTGTATGAACTTAACAAAATTACAGAAGAATATGGATTAAAGATATCTACAGAAAAAACAAAATTATGGCATTTCAAGGTGTAGATCCTGTCAGAAGTAAAATTGTACTGGACAATAAAATTTTGGAGCAGGTGAATAATTTTACATATCTAGGATGCAATATCTCATATGAAGAAGAAAAGGATGTAAATGCAAAAATATCTAAATTTTTAAGAATTTTAGGGTTAATAAATTCTATCTTCAAGCCACAGTTAGTCCAAAAGCATTCAAGACTGAAAGTGTATAAAACACTGGCTCTTCCAACTCTTTTGTATGGTAGCGAAGTATGGACGTTGAAACAGAAGGATATACAGAGACTTAGATCTGCTGAAATGAGATATCTTCGGAGGACTCCAGGATACACACTACTAGATCACAAAAAAAATGAAGACATCTTAGAAGAATTACACATGGAATCTTTAGAAAACAAAATTTCTGATTATAAGTCAAGATGGATACAACATGTTCATCGAATGGAAGATCACAGAATACCCAAACTAATGTTAAGATATCAACCTGCAGGAAGAAGAAGACCAGGACGTCCACTCAAAAGACTTCTGGATGGTGTTTCTCTTGAGGCCGAAACAGGTCAACAAATGGCCTAAATTCGTGAATGTACTATGATGATGATGAACCCCTATCATCAGTTACACTCCAACATAAATATATACCCTGTATTTTTATGATTATAGTCTAATACAATTTAAAACTAACAATGTCTAAAAACAATAAAAACAAGTGGCATGTTATTTATGGTCTAATTTAAAAAAACTTGCCGAAGACTATTTTGATTTAATACACAAATATAATTTAAATATAAACCTAAAGAGGTAAAGCAGAGCAAACATAGCACAGCCAAGTTCAACTACCCAGTCTTTAGCCATGGAGCCAATGATTCTTTAACACTTATATAATATAAAAAAATCTCCACGGTATGACAGGCCTTGAAGGCCCTTCCCCTATCAGCCGCTGCTGGCCTCACATCCACCTGTATTAATCACAGAGGTAGATGATAATCAAGCAAATGTAGAGGTGACATGTTAGCGTGTCGAATCCCTCAGCCGTTATAGCTGGTTTTCTCAACTGGAGCTGCTACTTGTAACTACCCAAATTCCGCACAATGCTACGTGAGCATACGTCCTCTATTGGTTCAAACTGCACGGGGACTCGAAACAGCTCACGTCTCATAGCTCTGCACGAAGACATCTTGCCTTCACCACTCGACTATGGAACAGGGCTATTTATATGATATGTAATTCATACGTGCTTCACAGCATCTTGAATACTAAATTCTAGGGTTAATAGACACAATCTTTGTCCCCTTGCCACCTTCAGAAGTCAGCAGGCAACATGGTAGCCGCAAATCAGCCGAATTCCATGTTCTTCATTTCGCTTTCGTTTTGATTTTCATTTTGACCTACGCTGATCTAAGGTAAAACTCAGCAACTAAGATTCAGACAGCCAGGTTAGTTTATGTTCTTAGGAAAGTTTGTCTTGCATTACACTACAAATTTAAAGTTAGGAGTTCTAAAGGACGAGATTAGCAGTAATGAATGCATTCCAAAAATGGCACTCGACTGGAACCCTCAGGAGCAAGGAGAACAGCAGAAACCGTGAGCGGAAAACTAAAAGACATTATAGTGAAACCATTTGCTAAGAATAGAATGAGAAACAAGCTTGGTGGAAAAATAAAAGTAACATCATGATATGATACATAACATATATTACACTTTCTCACTCACACACATGCATAGATACAGAGGAAAACTATTTTATAGGAATTCTAGTGTAAATGACTACCTACTGTAATTTTTAAAACAGCATGAAAATAGAGAAAAATATTTATAAAAAGACAAACTTCCTTCTATACTTGTATGACTAGGTAGCTTATTTATTAAAAGTCCAGGTATGGAAAACCAGATCTTGGGTTCAAATCCCAGTTTCGGTGTTAATTTTTCTCTGAAATATTAATTTGTCCTTCAAAATAAGTGACAAATTTACAATAAAAAATTTAAAATACGGACAAATTATATAAATAGTCTTTGAACAAAGGAAGCTATTATGATGTTATATGTAAATTTAAATGCTGAATGATAAAAAAATGTTTGAAGACAAACATTTCTGTCTGAAGTCAAATTTCTATATAGCACAGTTGATTAGTGCACTAGTTCGTAGAACTAGAGATCTTGACTTCAAACCCTAGTGCATGCAAACATTTCTTCTCTTCAATAATTAATTTAGAGAAACTATGTTAACTATTAAGAAATCTAAGTGGAAGTAGATAGAGATATAATGTAAATAGTGATGTAAACACTGTGGAATATGTAGATGTATACATGGATTATGGTTAAAACAGCATTCCCAACTTACGGAACGTTGATTAACATTTGTCAGTTATACTGACTCAAGTCACTATTGTATCGTCTTTAATTCTACCCAGATAGGGGTTTCAATCTTCATCCAGAAGACCACATTTTATAAACTAAATATAGCTAATCGTAATAATGTTCTCGTGAATGTTAATTGCTGAAAAATATGTCACTTAATGTAGCATGTTGTATAGCAATTAACAGATGCCATAATAAAAAAAAATGTTGGCAGAATGAGATGAAATCAAAGATGCAAGTACAATAACTCTACCTCACTGTTCTATCAAACCCATAGGTTCATGGCCGCGCGGACATAAGCTTCCCATACATCCATATCCTGAGCTAATGTTTTTCAATCATCCCTGTATAATCTACTTCCCTCATATCATGAATAATGTTATTCTCCCACCTCATTCTTGATCTACCAACTAGGTGTTTTCCTTCTGGTTTTCCTGCAAGAAACTTCCATGCGCCTCTCTCATACCCCATTCGTGCCACATGTCCTGCCCAATACATTCTACGAGTCTTAACTGTTATTACATCTGGCTTCCTATACATATCATGTACCTCACTATTATGTAGTTTTCTCCATTCACTCGTCTCTTTATCTCTTTTTGACCCAAAACTTTTCCTAAGAACTTTATTCTCAAATACGTGTAATCTTCTTTCCTCTCTAAAAGTAAGAGTCCATGTTTCGCATTCGTATAATATAACTGGGAGAATAACACTTTCATATATTTTCAGTTTAACATTTTTTAAAGGAATTGCGATGACAAGAGTCCCTGTAATGCTATAATAGCATGCATTTCCACATTTGAGCCAAAGTTTAACTTGTTTGAGCAAATCCAAGATACTATACAAGAAAAACTTCTTCATCCAACCAAGTCTTAGGCCTATAGGCCTGTTACTATCCCATTAATCAATTTTGTATCCAGTGTTTCCTAGAACGGGCCAGAGATGAGGTAGTTCATCGGATAGTGAAGTGCATTGTAAAACCTCTATTATCCAAAAGCTAACCTCACCCTCCCCGTGGTGCAAACTGTTTATAACAGATGAGGCTCTAGAGACCGAGTACTGGCGGTATAACCATAACATCACTTGTAGAGTAAATGATGTTTGGATGGAAACCCCATCACTTAATCCTTCGGGCTAGCAACCCGTCGGGTAGTATTTTAGAGTTGCTTTCAATTATCACAACAAGCCTCGGGTGGACTGGACTAAAAGAAAAACAATACTTTTTAATATGCATATATGTAGCTTTTGCACTACAATACAGCTTTTTCCTTGTTGCTAAAAAACATTACCTATAAGTCCCTAACAATACCAGCTATTTGTTCACCTTATACCAAAATGTGTCGGTAACAGTCATGGTCAATAAGTCACTACATGGGATGACGTGTGGAACTCAACAATATGTGGTTCTTCTATCCATCTAATACAAATGACATTCTATAGTAATATCAACGAAGTAAATAGTAAAAATGCACCAACTATTGTATCACAATCTGAGGATTACATTTGTGTCGTTTTTGTCTAAACAAACTATGGAGAATACTTGAAAATTTAATGAGAAGTTGATAGCAGTAACTTAATATAGCCAACTTATGGGATTACTCAAATAACTAAAAATATACCACAAACTTAAAAAGCTAACAAAACAACTTATCCTAATCTTATGTTTGTCTATTTTCTGTAGCCCTGAAGAGATCCTCGTGCCTGCCTTTTAAAGTTTTGCCGCAGTACCGAAGTGCACTGTGGGAAAAAATTATATCGGAAAGGATTGTCACATGCCTTTATGTCAATTTATAAATATGTTAAATTTTGTATAAAAGTAGACCAAGGGCACATCACAGAGAGCAGTCAAACCAATCGGGGAGTCAGACAAGGCTGCATTTTGTTACCAATGCTATTTAATCTATTCGTTGATGATATAACAGCCATAATGTTAGGAGACATTGAGGTTCCGGAGATAAGAAATGTTAAAGTCCCAGTCCTGTTGTATGCAGATGATTTAATTATCTGTTCCAAGACAATCGAGGGATTGCAAAGAGGTCTTCACCTACTGGAAATATACTGTAGGAATTCGGGACTGACTGTAAATATTGGTAAGACAAAAACAATGACGTTCAAAAATGGGACGGTTCATTGTAGAGCGGAGGAATGGAAATACAGAGATCAAATACTTCAAAAACGTGAAACATTTGAATATCTTGGTACGACGTTGAAAATGAACGGAAGATGGAAGAAACATATTGATGTAGCATTATTCAAAGGGAGGGGACAACTTAATAGTATTCTCAGTATTCTGGATAGAGTGCCTGATATTCCAGTTAGTACGTTAGAAAAAAATGTATGGAGCGATGGTGAGGCCAGATTTGCGGTTTTCAAAGAACGGAAATACTAAATAACGTATATACGCATTTTCTAAAATATATTACAGGACTTAGTAAGGCCGTTTCTCTAACTGTGGAATTTTATATGAATTTGGGTCATTTCAGGACGACACGAACTGCAAAATTCGTGTACTCAAGTACTGGTTGCGGCTAATCCAAGGTGAACAAACAATGCTCAGAGCAATTTGTTACGACCACCAAATTAGGAACGCAAATGGGAAATTCTGCGCAGACAAGTTTAACAGAGAACTCCAAAAGATTGGATAGGTTGGGTATGGGAAAAAGGGACTGAAAATCGCAAAAATGTGTGGAGAAAAATCAGAAGGAGGTACTTAGATATAAACCGACAAAATATTTTGACCGAATGTGCGGGAAAACGATCACTATTTTTACAAAGAGACCTAAAACAAGTTTGGGGAAAAGAATCTTATATACTCAATCTAGGATTTAAAGAGAGATCAGGGCTTGCTTGGTTCAAGTTAGGGGCATGGATAATTTCTAAAGATTAGCGACGATCACGATATGCGAATATGTCCAATGTGCGGGAGCTTTGAAGACGAGTTACATACATTAGGAAAATGTAACGATTTAGAATATTGAAGGCATCAGTTATTACCGGAAAGATTTATAAAATCAAATCGTGAAAGATTGGCATGCTACGAGTTACTGGTAAACCCAGAAAATTGGATGAAGTTGGGTACATTTCTGGACAAAACGCGGAAAATAAGAACAACACTTATTCAGGAATAAATAAACATGTTAAATTGCAATTCTTAATAATTATACATAACTAAGTTAATCTATAATGTAATTGTATTGATATCTAATTGTAATATTTTTTTTAACATCAACTTATTGTAGAGGACTGTCAACAGCATGTACGGCTTACTGCCCGTACGATCCATATTTGTAAATAACATTGTATTTCTTACTTCTGTCATAAAGCACCAAAAGAAACTGGCAGATTTAACGCCATATCTGAAGAATAAATTTACTATCAACAGTACCACATACTTCTTAACGTGTACTGCAGAGGGGTTAGGGAATTCAATCCAGGCATTTGGTGCACAATCTAGCGATTAGAAATTGTAAGCCACCATCACTCCTAGTCCCAAGAATGAAAATTGTACAATTACAAATTCCAACCCAGATAAATGTCTGACTTCCTAGTTCGGAGCAAGCATGCTACCATCTGAGATAACATACAGACATGTTAACACAGGCTGTTAAGAGATGTTAAGTGTATTTCAACGTGTTATCAAAATGTGATTAATTCAGTGTATAATATATAAGATAAAAATAAGTTACTCGAATAGATACATTTTGCGTATTTTGCCTTAATATCAAAATCCCATTCTTATTATAAAAAGTCAATAATATCGTCCTTGTCTTACTTACGAGTAAAAACATATGACTGTATTAATTTCCTCTATTTACCAGAAATAAAACATTAAATTGATCATCATAGATCATCATAAAACATTAAATGCTTATGTATTGACTTAGGATTTCACGGCCCAAGTTGTTATAATCTTGAAGATTTCCGGGCTGTAGGCCGTGGTCTTGAGTTGTGACCCTTGAGGATGTCGGACGCAGTCTCTGGCGAAACGTCGGGGAACTTCAAACCTAAGACCATGGCCTACAGACCGGAAATATTCAAGATCATAACATTATTAATTTTCATCTAAAATAATTAATTTCATAATACAAATTGGAAGCTTCATTTTGTCAATAAATCACAACTGGAGCACAGCGATGGGAGAGATTTGTCCAAAGAGAAGAAAACTTATGTGTTATATTAAAATACTTTTACTGAACTAAATGTTTAATAAAATATTAATAAAATGTAAGTTACTTATAACACCTTTCAAACCATTATCGTGAAAAAACAGAACAAAATGAGATATAAAAACATTTCATCAAACTCAATTTATAAATTTTAAATTATCTCAATGTTACTTCCCACTGTAAGTTTGATTTAAAAACTTACTTATAAATATAATTTAAGTGCAATTATTGATAGAATGGCCTTCTGTGATCTGCAGTTTACAAATCAGAAATATTTCCAAGTTCAGATGTGACAATTTCCATACAATTTTGTCAGAATTCTCAATCACGACCATTTTTCACACTTTTCCAACTATATATACATAGATATACCGTATACTTTTTAAATTCTTGTTTATGAAATACTCAATCTCTGAATCAATTTCAGAAATATATTTTATCTAATTTATTCCAATTAAGTCCAAACACCCTTTATCCTTAAAATTTTATCAACTAAATATTTATATTAGATTTTTTATTGCTTGTCCATTAAATCTCCGATTAACTAAACATAGTTAAAAAAATACCTTTTATCTTCGCAATTCTAACACCAACTTTTACAAATATTTTATCACATCGTTTTCTTCGAAACGTTATCAACAATATGTATATCAGCTTTTTGTATTTATTTAATTACTTATAAAATACTGTGTTTTTCATATTTTTTAAATCTTGCATTTTAGCAATTTTATTATCTCGAATTTTTACAAATATATTTTTCCTTGAAACATCTCAAATAAATATATACCTTTTTTGTGAGTCTTGTTTAAAAAAATATTCTATGTATCATTTTTATAAAAGAAAAAAGCTTTCGCCTATTAATTCCATTTCCAATTTAATACTTGATCACCATTTTTTCTTGAAACTATTCAACAAAATATAAACAATTTTTTAGTTCTTGTCTGTAAATGTATTCTAGTTATTCTTTTTTAAATAGCTCTTACGTCACTAATTCCAGCTGTAACATACAAATACCTTATCACCATTTTTCCTTAAAACTTTTTCGACTAAAAATATACCTTTTTTGTTGTTCTTGCTTATAAATAAAAACTATATCACTGATTTTTTTTTTTAGTTCTTGAACATAAAAACATTCCATGAATTGTTTTTCAAAATTGAACTTTCACCTCATTAATTCCACATCTAACTTAAAAATACTTCACCACATTTCCTCCAATATACATCAAGGCATGATGTCTTAAACTGCTCAGCTGTGCCACAGGTCTGCTTCTTTATTAACTTCGACAAACATTTTTTTTTTCAATTCTAATTAAATTAATTGTTCATTGAACAATGTTTATATTCATCCATGTAATTGCATTTCATTAACATGTTTTCTAATTAGATTACATTCTTAGTTTTTTCATTAAATCTGAAGCACATAAAGTGCAATGGGTGCTATTAGAACATACATAGTTTTTCATCATACGCTTACAACTATTCATTTTGCTCTTACGTAAAAAACATATGTTCAGTGATCTTTTCATTATATTCATCTTTCATTTTTTCTAAAATTTCTTTATTTATTTATTTAATGCGTATTATAATTATGTTTTGGATAATCACCTGTGTAAAACTTATTGTGCTTTTCACTTCTTCACATACTATCTATAAGCTTATAAAATTATTAATATTCACAGGTTAATAAACTATTAAACATACTGTATATATCATATCTCCTACTCCTTTCACTGTCTCTCCTTACGCTACTGTCAGTCAGTACCAACATAAATCAAGACACGTCAGTCAAAAGCCTCTTTGAAACAATAATTCACAGCTTTGAAAGCTCTACCTACTGTACTGTCACTTTTTATCATAAGTTACTTGATAAACACAATAATTATATTAATTATTTATAAATGTATTTGTAATTCCAGTACTTTAAGAAAAGTGTCTTTTTAACTCCAATTATATATTTGTAGTTTATAATATTTTCAAATTCAAATTGCAGTGTACAAATGCATTTTTGTATTATCTTACTTCTCTAGTTACAAACTTAACTCCACCAGTTTGAATAAAACTCTATTATTATTATTATTATTATTATTATTATTATTATTATTATTATTATTATCATTATCATTATTATTATTATTATTATCATTATTATTATCATTATTATTATCATTATTATTATCATTATTATATATTATTATTATTATTATTATTATTATTATTATTATTATTATTATTATTATTATTATTATTATTATTATTATTAATCATAATTTGTTAACACGTCTGAAGAAGGTACAGTGTACCGAAACAGCTGTAACTGAATTATATCTTAATAAATATGAAAATTAAATAAAATTATAAGTTTTATTTTTATTTAATTAATATATATGGATTTCATCAAGTAAACACCAACTCAATTGATTATTAATATAATGTTCAATGCACAAAGTGTAGGGCAGTATGTATTTTATATTTTGTTTTTTATTTTTTGTTTTTTTTTTATATTTCGTTTTTATTTATTGCAACTTGTATATTTAATATATAAACTGTGATTTGTATATTTGTGCTGGTTCGGTTGAAACTATATTTTTTCCAGAATAAAAATTATCATTATGTTTCATACAAAGATTAAGGTTATATGTATTTTATTTTCTTTCTCATATTCTGTTTTTTTTTATTGTAACTTTAATATTTTATATAAACTGTATTTTTAATTTTTTGCTGGTTCGATAAGATCATAATTTTGCCAGAATAAAAATTATCATCGTGTTTAATATACTTCGTTTTTTTTTATATTGTAACTTGCATATTTTATATATAATCTATATATTGTCTAATTGTGTTGGTTTGGTAGAGGACATAACTCTGCCAGAATAAAACATGATTATTATTGTTATATGTTATTATACAATATATTTCTATATTATTACTATATTTTGATAAAATTATAATGAAAATGATAAATATATTATTCAGATATTATCTAATAGTCTACACTTATCCAATATACTTGTTGGTTTATAAATGTATATTCTATTGTATTCATACACATACCAACTAAATTTTCTGATAATATATAGTTGCCTCAATAATTTTTAGTTTTGCTAATCAACATTTCACATTCTTTTCATCGCTTATTAGATATACAATTCAAAATCTTTTCTTGCAATCTTCACACTTCTGTGAAACCTGAATTTTTCGTTAGCTTAAAGAATCTTTGTCAAAATCCCTCTTTTTTTTGGCTTTTTCTTTTCAATTGTATATTTAAATATATAAACATATATATTTAAACATATATTTAAATATATAAATATATATATCTAACGAGCATAACTGATCAAATTTTAAATTTAAATGATTTCTTTGTGGACAAAAACTGGGGATGGGTGTCAGAGATTAAATGATGAACATGTATTATTGTAGTCTAATATATACACATTTCTTTTTTTTTATTCATGTTTATGTATATAATTAATGTTCATGCCTTTGCATTTGTAATCACTGACGTCAATTAAACATCTCTTCATTAAATAAATGTAAATAAATTATTTCTAGTAGTTTCTTCCTACAGATAAAATATGCTTCTATATTTCTGTAGTGAATTACTTTATCTCATAAAGATTAGTTTACTCTCATCTGAAGAAGAGATATATTTTTATTAAACCAATCCAAAATCATTACGCTTATCGCATTCTTTTGGATATTCCAAATCTACTTCTATAATACGAACACAATCAGGTAATCACATGAATTTAAAAACTGTTTTTTCCCAATAATCAGGTATATCCCGCTTTTCAAGATATTTTTTCTTCCTCCACGACATAACATCAAGATGATATAATATGGCTAGAAGACGCTTGGCCTATAAACCAGCTGCCCACACATCCACATGTGTCAATACCAGAGGTGAACAGTCAAGCTCATAAGGAGTGACATGCGGACAGCATGGTGGAATCCCCCAGTTCTTTTAGCAACCTGGAGCTGCTGCTTATCACAGATACCCAAAATAGTCAGGATGCTGCATGAGCTTCAGATCCATACAATGGCCATTCTTAAATTTATATAAAAAACATTCTCAATATAAAGCAATAAAATTAACAAATGATTGCTAAAAATTTAACAATAGTCTAAAACAATTATTAATTTTATTCATATAACAAAAAAATTTGAATGTGACTTGCACATCATTATCTCTTAAATTTTAATAATGCCGATATTTTTAATAACATAAGAAATCCTCACTATGAAGCTTCCAATTTCTTAATATAAATCAGTTAATAGTAATTAAAAGACAAAAAAAATTGGCATTAAATCCATAAAATACATCTACTTTGTGTGTGTGTGTGTGTGTGTTTGCGCGTGCGTGCGTGCATGACAACCCACTACTCTTGTTTTGCTCTGGATTCCATACTGAGCAGCAGTAGCTCTGCACCAAGGCAGCATTGCCTTAAACCACTCGATGATGGCGTGGAACACTTAGCAACTATACTCTATCCAAAATATCAAAATAAGACCCTCCCCCCTTTTAAGTAAATATTCACAAAACTACCTGAAAGAGTCCTTAACATTTATTATATATTTTCTATACACAAATTATTTATCTTATTCTTCCTCTTCTTCCTTCCAAGTATTAGGCCAGGGCCTGTTACGATCCTATAGAAAATTTTTCCTTCGAGAGTTTATTTATAAAGGAATAAATGACAATTTTACTCTAATAAACAATAATACCGACACAAATGTAAAAATCCCAAACATTTCTTATACCAACAGAAACAAATTTTAACTTCACAGCTTGACAGACCTAAAAGACCGTTGGCCTATCAGTTAAATGTTATGTTAATCATAGAGGTAGACAATCACCCAACCATTGCATGGGTTACATGTGGTCAGTATGTTAGCTCCCCAGCCAATGGTTTTCTCAACCAGTGCTGCTTATTGTAGCTTTCCAAATTCCCCACAACGTTGGGTGGGCACCGGTCCTATATTGGCCGACATCCCATGAGAAAATTTCTCCTTCATGGAGACTCAAACCAGCGCAAGTCCCATAGCTCTGCACCAAGGCATCTTGCCTTAACCACTCAGCTACAGTGCGGGACAACAAATATTACACGAAGTGATATAATCCCACTTTTTTTTAATAATAACAAGTAGGACTTTATTAGACTAAAAGTAAGATACATACAATGTTATTTACAAATATGGGTCGCACGGGCAGTAAGCCGTACGTGCTGTTGACAGTCCGTTACAATAAGTTGATGTTTGGTAATAATATACTTAAAGAAACACAATAATATTACAATTACATAACAATACAATTACATTATACATTAACTTGGTTATGTAGAATTATTAAGAATTATTGGTATTGCAATTTGTTAACATATTTCTTTATGCATGAATATGCTGTACTTGGTTGTTCAAATTACAAATGGAACTCACAGGCATTATGGATTACTTCATTATCCATCCATAGTAATTCTGCCCAAAGGCAGGTCCTTCACTGCAATCATAGCATTTCTTGCTATGCTTGCAGCTTTACTAGGGAATTATAGGTGTGGTAGCTTCCCGTTGCTTTCCACACCGGTGAAGGATGATGATGATGCCCATATGATTTCGGGGACCGTTTGGGCCTTAAAGTTTTCCTGACATTTGTCTTACAGGTGAGGAAAAACCCCGATAAAAACCTCACCCAGAAAAACTGCCCCGACCGGGGATCAAATCCCCGCTGCGTGACAACGCAGCACGCTATCTCGAGACCACAGCGGTGGACTACTTCATTATAATATTAATATAACAAAATAACATCCTATAACAATAATCTATTATGCCGATATAAATTAAACGAATAATTCTAAATAGGTCCCTACCATGCACTGATTGAAAATTAGGGCATGGTGTAGTGTAATTAGTGATGACAATATACACTACAAGCCAAACGATTGAAGGTTCAACTACCGATGGGGCTGTGATTTTTAAACTGGCCTAAAAATCTCTGGCAGTACCATGGCTATAAGTCAGATCAAGTCCCTAAGAGAAATGATTACCAGATGCAAGTTCTGGGATTAAAGCTGGCCATGTATGCAGGAATAGCTTTTTTGACTTTATTAGAGCGCAAGATTATGTTCATATTCGTAAGGGACCGGGCTGACAACCCAAATGACGTCTCGTACTGATTATCTAGAAAGATGGGACCCTGACCTCAAGGAACTCGTAAGGACTAAAGTGGGATCACTAACTTTTTAATTGCAAATCACAAAATATTATTTTGTATAGTGCATGACCTTTTAACAAATTAAATGTCATCTTGGCAACATTTTGAATTTAACATGAGTTATTAGCCCATTATATTTCAAGAGAAAAATATACGTCAAGACTGGGCTTTGAAACCCAGGACCTTTAGCTCTATATGTTAATGCTCTACCATCTGAGCTCTTCTAGGCCTCCAATCTAAATGCAATTTTTTCTCTTATACATTTCAATTTCCGAGAACCGCGAGCTGTTGCTTGACGCACACAAATGGCAGATTCTTATTTAAAAAGACTTTTAATAGGAATGTTAACATTAAAAAAAGCTCCTGGCGCGACAGGCCTAGAAGGCCCTTAGCCTACCAGCCGGCTGCTCGCCTCACATCCACATGTCTCAATCACAGAGGTAGATGACCATCAGTCAGTGTAAGGGTGACATGTGGTCAGTATGTCGAGTCCCCCAGCTGGTTTTCTCAACCTGGAGCCGCTACTTATTGTAGCTGCCCAAATGCTTCACGATGCTGGGTGGGATCGGTCCCATACTGGGCGAAATACCATGAGAAAATGTCTTCCCTCATTAAGACTCGAACCAGCGCAAGTGCCGTAGCTTTGACACCAATCCTTCCTGCCTTAACCACTCGGCTACGGCGCGGGACGGAATGTTAACATTACTTTATATAAAGTCAGTAGAGCTTCGTTCAATTTTGTATTATAAATTTAACATTTCTTACTGAATGACTAATTACATTTGAAGAGAAAAGTATATGCCTAGACTGGGGTTTGAACCCAGGACATTTAGCTTTATGTGATAATGCTCTACCGTTTGAGCTATCCTAGGCCTCCAATCTATCCCATTCTTGAAATGTTTCATCATGTTTCTTTTCACATTTTATCCAGCTGTGTCAAGTTATACATGTTTACGTTAAGAGCGGGACAGTTACGATAATACATGACTTGACGTTATCAGAATATTTTAACTTTCAAAGAACCAGTTTCAGATATTCGGACGAAATAAATATTGCTCTGTTAAATTCAGAGCATTACATGCATACACACATTTCCAATCCTACGAATACACAAGTCTTATGGTCTTTTAGTCAGAGATTCTGACTAAGTTCCTGGATTCAATTCCCAGTCAGACCGCAAGAATTTTTCCTTGAAGGGAATTATTTTTGTGGTTTCCGAACGGTCTGGAATCACATGATTGGAGTAACGTTAACTCCACCTTCCTAGCACCTAAACCTCATAAGTGGGCTTACATTTCAGCCAGGAGAGTAAACCAGAAATGTTTTAACAACCAGTGGGCATTAGATAAAATACGTTTTCCAATTCCTCAACCACTTCATCAGATCAAGATACGTAGAGTGATTATATGTAACGTTCACTGTTTCTATGAAAGCATCAATATGTTTAAATAAAATGTAGATGTGAGAAATGGTAATGAAAAACAATGAATGCTGGGAATTGAACACACAACATTCTTATATCCCTATCCTGTGCTAATGTTTTCTGATCATCCCCTGTAAACGCACATGCACATTTTTCACACTGGATTCTTAATCACATCAGACTTCTTGGTAATGAGAAAGCAACAAACAAAGATAAATAAAAAGAAAGAAAATTAAAATACTACAATTATCTAACCAATCAAAACTTCTGGATTCAGAAATAAGACAGATTAAAACCAAAATAACACAGCACATTTAGATAAATAACTAGGCAAGACTGCTTTGTGGCTCATATAAACAAAATGGACATATATTGATTACACCACCTGGAGAAAAAGATAGAGGGAGAGGCAGGAAGAAGAAGAAGAAGAAGAAATTGTCTAACTAACTGGCATTATCAAACCTGGCGACTCACGACCATGCAGACTTTAGCTCTCCTTGCATCCCTATCCCGAGCTATTTATTCCAATCGTCCCCTATTAAATTTACCCCACTCAAACTATAGTTAATGTTATTCACCCACTCCATTCTTGGCCCAGCTACTGAATGCTTTCATTCTGCTTTTCTGCTAGTCTCCATGCACCTCGTTCATTCCCCATTTATGACACATGTCCTGTCCATTGAAATCTATGAGATTTAACAGATCTTACTATATTTGTTTTTCCATAAAAATCATGTAATCCATCGTTAAAATAGTCTTCTCCATTCACCCGTTCGTCTCTCATTGGACCAAAAATGTCCATAAGAAATTTACCCTTTGGTTTGCAAAAGAAAAAAATTAATCACTATTCTATAGTAATTCTGTCCGACGGCACGTCTTTCATTGCAATCATACCATTTTCATACTATGCTTTGCAACTTTACTAAGGAATTATAGGTGTGGTAGCTTTCCACACCGGTGAGGGAAGATAATAACGATGATGATTATGATGATGGCCGGATGATTTTCGGGGACCGTTGGGCCGTTACCTTCCTGACATTTGCCTTATACGAGAGGAAAAACCCCGAAAAAACCTAACCCAGGAGCCTGTCCCAACCGGGAACCGAACCCGGATCCGCTGCGTGACAAGGCAGCACGCTACCTCAAGACAGCGAAGGACAATTAATCACAATCTACAGAAAAGTAATATTACTGCACTATATCTGACAGCGAAGAAGGTAATGAAATAATCGCTCAATGGAGGAAATTAGAAGAACACAAAATGTGATGATTTAAAATTAACAAACACAGTAAAGAAAACCATGCGATTGTAGTGCATATGGGAACTTACCATTAATTAAAAAATAGCAAAAACATATAAATTACTATTGTAGTATGTGATTAGCTACCTGAGGAATGTATATATCTAGTTTTTTGCTCATAAGAAAGTCTAAAAAATAGAAGTCCAGTTAGAAGTATCCTAAAAGACATGCAAACTTTACATATTCTGAGAACATAATTAAAAGTCATTGTTATAACAGGATTACCAACCTAAATATATCTGCTGGCTATATTAAGTTACCATCAATGATGTTTTCAACTTTATTGAGATAGGGAATCCAAAATCGTTCCTTGCTTCAGGTCCCAAGGATCGCAGTTTTAAACCCGGCCAGGGTCGATGGATTTTTGTAGGATGGAAAAAAGTTCTCCGCGAGGGAGGATGATGATTTTCGGGCTTGTAAGGATCCAAATGCCTGAAAAAAGAGGCCTCTAAGCAAAATTTACCAATTTTCGTCATCCTAGTAATGCCTTAGTTGCCTACTATATGTCTTATTAAGTCAGTATGTTGACCGCATACCATTCATGACATCTTTAGAAAAATAAGAGTAACTAGATTAACTTGGTCTAGTAACTCCTAACTAATTAGAGGCTAAGGTCCAACATTGGCCGTTACATCATTGTAGATGTGTGGTAGAGGATCCAAAAATTATGGTAATTTCAGTAACGTATCGAAATCATGGTCTTCAACGAATCTACAAATATCAGGTGAATCGTGAATATTCTAACTCCTATTAAGTATTAATTAATGTAATTCAAGTTAGCCTAATAACTAACTTAAGGTAATAAATATTATATTTGAAGAGAAAAAATTTATTTCCTCAGACTGGGGTTTTAACCCAGGATCTTTGGCTTTCTATGCACTGAGCAATCTGGGCACTCCAATCTAAACGCAATTTTTTCTTTTATGCATTGTTAATTCCCGATCGCCGAATGCTACGAGCCAAGACATCGAAATACAGATATGTTAATGATGTACTCTTAATTGTCTGTCAAATACTGAAATAATAAGCTCAAAAATTCATATGACTTTAGGATTCAGTATAGAAACAAGTCATTAGATGTCACAATAGACGGGAGGAAAAGATTTTGGCAGCATGATATGTTAATGCAAGATAAGTACGAATCTAATTTGTAACATCAGGTTGGTAAATATCAAATTGTGATACAATAGTCATACATTGTACTTCAAATGCATTAATATTCATGTATAAGTGATAGTATAAGTGGAAACAAATTTGATATCACTATCGGAAGTTCGAATGGCGTAACAGTTATCGCATTGATGTACAGAATCAGATATCCAGGGTTTGACTCCCGGTTCAAACGTTATATTTCTTTCTAAGATAAAAACTGTATCCAAATTCTGGAAATTGTTAATTTAATATATAACTTCAACATAATATTAATGTAGTTATTAACATTAAATTAGTAATTTAATAGAGCTACATTTAATGATTTAATGCATTTTAGAGAATGTGAGAATTAAGACAATTCTTCAGCCTACCAAATCTATTTGCATTTTTACTTCAAAAGCGCATTCCAGGCCCCCAGTATGGTTTAGCCTTGCCCATATGGCACACTCGCCCGTAAAGCAAAAGGGCACTGATTGCTGAAGCCCTTTGTGTGGGTGAGTCAATGCACTTCAGACTGCGGCTTCACCGAAGTATAAGCTACCAATTGTAGCAGCAGAGGCGATGTAGGTTAATTCTCAAAGACTCCAAATACTTCCTTCTTCACCTTCTTCACTTCCTGGTTTAGACAGTTGCCTATTCCGTCTTCATTAATAGATCTATGACCATCTCTTCCGAGGACGTTCTGACATCTCTTCTTCCTCTCGGAAAATAATGTAAGATTTCATTTGGTAATCTACTTTCTTCCATTCTTTCTACACATGTTCTTTCCACTGATTCTTGTTAAATATATTTTCTTTTATGGAGTAGATCTGCAGTTGTTCACGGATATTCTCGTTTCTTATCTGGTCCATTCTAGTGCATCCTTTTATTCTTCTTAAAAATTTCATCTCGGTTGCTTGGATTTTACTTTCTTGTTTGGTAGTGATAATCCAAGAATCACTCCCATACAAAAGGACAGGGACTGCCATTGTTTTACTACAATTTTAATTTTGTTTCTTTATGGGCTTTATTATTCGATGTTCTATTTATTGTACCACAAATAGCTTGAAACTGATGAGTTTTATATTCAATACCTTTATCATATCCATAGCTGATATCTTAAATATTTAAAGTGGGATACTTGTTCAAATAATTTCGTCTCTAATTACAAATTTTCCACGCAGAGTGTTTCTTCCACAAAATGCCATTACGTTTATTTTACTTACTGAAATTTTAAAATTATAATCGCTGCATATTGCATTTAGTTTCTAAGCAGCCAATTGTAGCATCTATCATCATGGGTGTAGTAAGACTAAATCATCGACGAAAATTGAAATTATTAATACTTGTGTTATTGTCCAATCTAAGTCCTTTGTTATAATTTTCCATTGTTTCATAATGTCGTCAATATCCATCCATAGTAATTCTGCCCGAAGGCAGGTCTTTCGCTGCAATAATAGCATTTTATGCTATGCTTGCAGCTTTACTAGGGAATTTTTAGGTGTGTAGCTTCCCGTTACTTTCCACACCGGTGAAGGATGGTGATGATGATGATAATGATAAGGATGCTGATGATGGCCCATATGATTTCGGGGACCGTTTGGGCCTTAAAGTTTTCCTGACATTTGTCTTACAGATGAGGAAAAAAACTCCGATAATAAAAACTCATCCAAAAAAACTGTCCCGACCGAGGAATCGAACCCGGGCCCGCTGCTTGGACAAGGCAGCACGCTACCCCGAGACCACAGCGGTGGACAAATATATATATATATATATATATATATATATACATATATTACAAGGGTTAAAGTCCATAACGACAAACTAATTTTTTAATAGGTTGGCGGAAGTGGCAATCCTCTAGATGGCGTTAGTACGTCCAGAAGCTGGACTTAAAGCTTTGAGGTGGCAGCCCCACCAATAGTCTATCTGCTGCTAGCGCGATACCGCGATCAGAGGAAAACAACATTACTCCTACTCTTCACAATACTTTTTTTAGTACAATATACCAATATTAATGTTTTTGAAACATACTATATTGATAATTCTCATCTAATGGAAGTGTAATTGCAACTCTAAAGTAATGTTTAAATTTCTCATTTAATGTTGATGTTTTTTTTTCAAACTATTAGTATTTCATAAACATTCTCCAGTTTTCTTATACCAAAAACATCTTTATCGTCCTTAAAACCTTTCATAGATAATTTTTTTGCATTAAACCAATTTAGACATAGAATGTTGTCAAAATAAAATAAATTATTTTAAACAAATTTAAAAAAATACTGAAAAAAATATGTGAGTGCATTAGCCATCATTGTGGATGAATATGAAAAAGAGATGAAATTACATTTTTTTTCTCAGAAAGATTGACAAAACTTTTCTTGGACTGTACTTTACTTTAATTTATCTATATACACACTATGTTGTTAAAACTTAAATCTTAAGAATTTACTTCATTTATTAGACAAATAGTCAATGTGGGATTCCCAGTCTAAACCATAATCCATGTATATAAAAGTGCGAGTGTTTAATATGCAAGATATAGCTGTACCACAAAATTTAAGGAAGGGCTTGAAGCTATGGAAAAATACATTCATACACCCATTCCAATTTTACATAGTAAAATATTTAAAATATGGTAATTTACTAGAATTCTTCACTCCTTAATGCCTAACAAAATTGTGTGAAATGGTTACGGGTGAGTAATTTTTGTTAACTTTTTAATAATTTTAATAACTTCACTAATAATAATATTAATAATAACAGTCTCATAGTTTTTTAGATGAGCTTCTGACTACAGTTCTTAAGGTCCTGGGTTCAGACCACAGAGAAACATTTCCACAGAAGGAATTACTCCGTGATCGTCATGGTCTGGATTTTGAGTTAAGTTTAAGCATTCTCTTACTGCTTTGTTATTTATAACCCCATCATATCATTTAACTAACTCCAGCTGCCTCAACCTCAGAAGTGGGTTATATTCTGCCAATGCCAGCAAAGAATGCCAGAAATATAACAACCTGGTGGCACAGGACCAAAATATATATTAAACTCCACGGTCCTTGGCCTACCAGCCGGCTACGGGCCTCAGATCCACATGCGTTAATCATAGAGATGGACATTCATCCAGCCATAATAAGGGGTGACGCGTTGTCAGCATGTTATATCCCTCAGCCGTTATAGCCGGTTTCTGAACCTGGAGCCACTACTTATAACTATTCAAATTCCTCACGATACTGGGTTGTCACCTGTCCCATACTGGCCCGAAACTTCCATGAGAAAATTTCTTCCCCCATGGAGGACTCGAACCAGCGCAAGTCCCATAGCTCTGTGCGAAAGGCATCTTGCCTTAACCACTCAGCTATTTCGCGGGACCAATATATGTATAATTTATTTATTTATTTAAACTGTCATCTTCTCTCCCCACTCAACAAGGTTAAAAATATATTAGATACACAAGCATTACATAACATCATAACACACAACATTTGATTTTAAGTTTTTATATGAATGAAAATAAAATTATTATTATATATTATTATTATTATTATTATTATTATTATTATTATTATTATTATTATTATTATTATTATTACAGAAAAACTAAATATATAAAAAAATTAATAATCTATGTGAAAGATCAATTATTAAAGAAAGACGTTTTAATTTTAGGTTTGAAATTGCTATTCTCACAATGTTTTTATTATATTTTTAACCATTTCTCATTAAAGGTCAAATTATTATATTATATATTTTTCTCTGCAAATATTACTATTCTGAGTTAACTTACGAAAATTCTGATACGTTTGTATCTTAAACCAAAAACTGCATAAGGAACACTCATCTTAGTAAATTACCCAAATACCTACACATTTTAACAAATTAAGAAAACAAATAAAAATTCCAACACCTACCTTTACACAGAATATTCTTGTACACCTGTTACTGGCATTTTCTTTTTTGCAGCAAGAAGTTAACTTCTACTCCATTCTACTTCCAACCCCAGAGACACACCTACAAAAACAAAATACATTATACAAATTTCAATGGGCTCTGAACTAGCAATCACGAGCAATTCTGAGGCCTTATGTTTTCTTCACACAGACCACTGCTTGTATCTAACATGCATCATTTATTTTTAAACTTCAACTTCAATGTTAGGCTGTAAGCCTGTGCCGATTCAAAGCGTAGCCCTCCATCAGGCCATGGGATGTCCAACGGAATGTTTACCTCTTGGATTAGATTGTCAAGTATGTTTTGATAGGAAGAAATGTCTCCATTCTATTTATATATTGAATTCATTTTAATGTATTGTCCGTCAATTATTTATTAATTCATATATTTGTAATAGTTCTCTAATATCGGTATTACGGATATGATCTCTTAAAGTGTGCCCTGCTATCCTTATTAAGAAACGCATTTTCTGCCGTTTCTATCTTCATTTTTCCAAAATAATTTAATTTACTAATTAAATAAAAATAAAACGTAGTTTTATTTGATTTTCATATGTATTATTTGTTAACATGTCTGAAGAAGGTACAGTGTACCGAAACAGCTGTCACTGAATTATATAATAAATACGAAAATCAAATAAAAACTACGTTTTATTTTTATTTAATTAATATAGGCCTATATATATGGATTTTCATTCAAGTAAACACCAACTCAATTCCATCCATAGTAATTCTGCCCGAGGGCAGGTCCTTCACTGCAATCATAGCATTTTCATGCTATGCTTGCCAGCTTTACTAGGGAATTGTAGATGTGGTAGCTTCCCGTTGCTTTCCACACGATGAAGGATGATGATGATGATGAAGGTGATAATGATGAAGATGATGATGATGGCCATATGATTTCGGGGACCGTTTGGGCCTTAAAGTTTTCCTGACATTCGTCTTACAGGTGAGGAAAAACCCGATAAAAACCTCACCCAGAAAAACTGTCCCGACCGGGGATCGAACCCGGGCCCGCTGCGTGACAGGGTAGCACGCTACCTCGAGACCACAGCGGTGGACACCAACTCAATTGATTAAATATATTTCATGTTCAATTTTACACTTCCGTATGGTTAATTTTTAAACTTAGTAGGAACAAACACTGAGGTATTATATTTCAAAAATATTGCCTCCATTTAATAATTAAATAGTGTATTTAGTTAATAAATTGAGTTAGATTTAAACAATTCACCATAATTATAGATTTCTCCAAGACTAGTTTCAATACATCTTACTATCATTAACAATTCCATCTAACTTATAACTTAAATGGAATCGAAAATTATACAAACATGTATCGAAACTAGTCTTCATGAAATCTACTATTTTGAGGTGAGTTGTTAAAATATAACTCAATTTATTAATTGAAGTAAAACTCATAACGCCATTTCCTTTAAATATTACTATTTTTAGTATTTAACATAGTCAGACATTGAAATTTATATAACATTTTTTTTGTATCGTGAAAAACATGGAATTTTATGAGGTGACTTGTCAAAAAATGTCTTTCGATAAATTTCAATGATTATTCCTCATAATGTTTACTTCCTAACAATAATTTAATATAATCTAATATATAAAAATCAATGTTTGTTTGTTTGTTCATATTCTATGCGCGGCCATACCGTTGATCCGATTTTGTTGGGGTTTTTTTGCAAAATTTTCAGGAGATTCCCGGGATGAACATAGGCTATAAGAGAGTTGTGATATTCAACCCCCTCACCCCTAAAAATCACGTTTCGTAGTGAAAAACGTGAAATAAAGTCCCTATTTTGACGATTAAATGGCTTACGCTGCCTAAACCAAAACAAATACACCAAATTAACGTACACAGAATTGAATATCTAAAAAAAACTCTACAAAGAAGTCCGCGACAGAATATGTTTATCTTTTACGGATAACTCACAATAACCATTTTTGTCTTTCATTGATGCCAAGAAGATCAAGATAAGTAGATTCCCGGGCAAGCGTGCTCTGTCATACGTTCATCCGATTGACATGGGTTTTTTGAAAAATGTTCAGGAGATTCCGGGGATGAACATAGGCTATAAGAGAGTTTAATACTCAACCCCTTCACCCCTAAAAATCACCCTGTGTAGTGAAAAAACGTGGAAATAAAGTCACTATTTTGACGCTTAAATGGCTAAAATGGCATAACAAATACACCCAATTAATGTACACAGAATTGAATATCTCAAAAAGCTCGACAAAAAAGTCCGCGACAGCATATGCTTATCTTCTACGGATAACTCACAATAATCGTTTTTGTCTTTCATTGATGACAAGAAGATCGGGATAAGCAGATTCCCGGTCAAGTATAACAGCGCACGGCTGATAGTAAAGACACATTAACAGTTATTTAGGAGTAGCAGCGCACGCCGGGTATTAGCTAGTATTTAATATAATCAGACATGTCTATGCTATAACAAAAATGTTTAAGGGGGTTATTGATGTTTCAGTCCTGCAATAATCCACTAAAGTTTATTGAAGTTTCTGATTGAGTGCATGATTACTGGACATTTATAATTGATGAAAAAAACAATTTCATATGTATTATTTTTATGAATAGATGAATTTAATAAAATATTTTTGATGAAAAAGCCAATTTCATGTGCATACTTTATTAATATACTAATTTGTTTCACATATTTGATGAAAAGGTAATTTCATTTGCATATTTATTGCACATTTCAGGGTTTTAGACATGGGCAGATCTAATTTCATGACTACTTACTTTCTGTTAAGCCTTGTTTCCATTGCACTTGCTTTGTGCTGAAAAGGAATTAGTGATGGAATGGCCAAAAGAAAGGGGATTATACCAAACAATTAATTTGAATTTCACATAAATCTAACTTCCATCCATAGTAATTCTTCCTGGGGGTAGGGTCTTTCACTGCAATCATAGCATTTCATGTTCGCTTTGCAGCTTTACTAGGGAATTGTAGGTGTGGTAGCTTCCTGCTGCTTTCCTCACCGGTGAAGGATGATGATGGTGATGGCCATATGATTTCGGGGACCGTTCGGGCCTTAAAGTTTTCCTGGAAATTTGTCTTACAGGTGAGGAAAAATCCCAATAAAAACCTCACTCAGAAAAAACTGTCCTGACCTGGGATCGAACCAGGGCCCGCTGCGTGACAAGGCAGCACGCTACTTCGAGACCACAGTGGTGGACAAATCTAACTTAATCTTGGGTAAAAAAAAAAGTCCTTATGTTTCAGTATATTTGGTTAATTAAATTGCAATTTGCATAGCTTAGCTAACATTTAGTTAATGTTACAAATGTTTTTCTTTTATTCAATGCCACCGCGTTGTCATTTTCACATTCTGGTAAATTTTCTCTTGGCATGACGTTATTGCAACCCACTTTCGAGGTTGGGGAGCCTGGATGGCAGAGTTACACTGCCCCGATGATATATGATAGGTAGTGATGATAGAAATGATGCACTTAGATATTTTATTTTATTTTAATTTATATAAGGTGATATGTAGTATAGAGAGTCTTCTTACCCCAACTTGGCTCAAAAAATATTAACCTAAAAATATATATAAATAACCCCGGTCTAGGCATATACTTTTATCTTAAAATATATTTTGTCCTTCAGTTAGAAGTGTTAAATTAATAATAAAAAACACATAAAATGGTTATATACCAAGAGGATGAAGATCTCTGGGCCGTCCTATGAAACGCTGGGGGGAAAATTTTCTATAGGATCGTAACAGGCCTTGGCCTAATACTTGAAAGGAAGAACAAGTAATTCCAGTTATTTATAAGAATGTGAAATGTGGCCATTTACATTAAGGGAGGAGAAAAGATCAAGATTGTTTGCAAATATAGTCGTTAGCAAAACGACGATCAGACAGGTGATTGGTGAAAACTTCATATCAATAAGCTATATTATTTATTATATTATTTTTAGTCTGGACATCTTACCTCAATATTAATGTTGATTTATTCTTGAACACGTTTCAAAACAATTCTGTTTTATCGTCTGGGAAGGCTGACGATAAAACAGAATTGTTTTGAAACATGTTCAAGATTATACGATCTAAAGATTTCTGTAAGGAAAACGAAGACCATGGCTTTTAGAGGAAGAGATCCAGTGAGAACCAAAATTATTTTAGAAAATCAAAGTATAGAACAGGTGTCTAGTTTCAAATATTTGGGCTGTGATGTTGGCTACAATGTGGAAAGAGATATTGACTCCAAAATAAATAAATTTCAGACGGTGTGTGGAACAATACAGAGAACATTCAAAAATAAAATTAGAAAAGAAACCAAGACAAAAATGTATAATGTTATGGCGGTTCCCACAATATTGTATGGATGTGAAACTTGGGCTCCAGTGAAAAGACAGAGGGATAGAATACAGACGGCAGAGATGCGGTTCCTAAGACAAGTAAAAGGATGTACAAGACTTGATAGAATAAGAAATGAGGATATAAGAGAAGAATTGAAAGTACAGCCTTTATTGGATAAAGTCACGAATTGCAGACAGAAATGGATTGATCATATGGATGGAATGAGTAAGGAGAGATATCCATTGTTAGCCAGAAATTATCAAGCAAGAGGAAGGCGTGATGTTGGAAGACCTAGAAGACGTTGGGCTGATGCAATATGAAGTCGGAACGGGCAATTGCCTAATCCCTGGAGTGATGATGATGATGATGACATGTTCAAGAAGAAATCAACATTAATATTGAGGTAAGATGTCCAGACTAAAAATATATAATTAAAATAACCTCAAAATATAACTTCCTAAAATTAAATATTAAGCTATATTATATTTATGGAAAACCAGATGTGATAAGAATAGTCAAGTCTCAGACCATGATGGGCAGAACATGGCACAAATTGGGAATGAACGAATAGAACAGAAACTACTTGTACGAAAAACCAGTGTGATAGCATCACAGACTGCAACGTAATTATAGCACAAGTGGATAATGAGAGAGGGGAACAGAAATTACTCGTAGAAAACTAGAGGGAAGAAGTCCAGTAAGCAAAGAATGAGACGATTGGAGGGAGGTAAATTATACATGGATTGACTAGGAAAAAAATCTGCTCAAGATAGGAATGCATGGAGAGCTTATGCCCGATGTGATTAACCTATGGGTAAGATAGTGCCAGTGAGTGATTTATAACAATACACTGAAAACCCAAACACGTAAGTGAAAATATGTCAGCAACTTCTTCAATAATAAATTTTCATTTTTTTAATGTCTACACTAATGAACTAGGAAATCATCTTAAACAATACTAATATTTCAAAAATTCATTATTACCTGAAATGTCATTTAATTATTTCCTAAATTCTACATTATGAATGAATAATCAATTAAAATTTGTCGAATTCTACATAGTCCTATTTTATTAAGCAAGTTGCCACAAGTTATAGAATTTAGTCTTGTGTTCAAACCCCAGTGTTAAAATTTTCTTCAGTCATCAAGGCAAAATCTGGATTGCAATTTCATTGCAGGACTCACTTCAACCTATTCACCATTTTATTGTTTCTTTTAAAAAATGGAGGAGTATTCTGTGCAACTGGCAGTCTGTAGTAATTCGAAAAAATAAAAATAGGAACGACTGGAAAGAATTGATAGAAATCCAGAAGAAAGATTTCCAAAATTATTGCTAAACTATAAACCGCACGGAAGGAGAAATGTTGGACGCCCACACAGAAGATGGTCTGAACAGTTTTAAAACAAATCTAGCCTTCATTAAACCGGAACGAGCTAACAGGCTTAATCCCTGAATGATGAAATACATATATAAGGACTTTATTAAACTAAAAGTAAGATAACTATATACAATGTTGTTTACAAATATGGATCGCACAGGCAGTAAGCCGTATGTGCTGTTGACAGTCCTTTACAATAAGTTGATGTTTGGTAATAATATACTTAAAACAAAACAAAAAAGAAAACAATAATATTACAGTTAGATATCAATACAATTACATTTTACATTAACTTAGTTATGTAGAATTATTAAGAATTAATGGTATTGCAATTTAACATGTTTGTTCATTCCTGAATAAGTGTTATTTTCCGCGTTTTGTCCAGAAATCTACCCAAGTTTATCCAATTTTCTGGGTTTACCAGTAACTCGTAGCATGCCAATCTTTCACGATTTGAATTTAGAAATCTTTCCGGTAATAATTGATGCCTCCAATATTCTAAATCGTTACATTTCCCTAATATATGTATCTCGTCTTCAAAGCTCCCGCACATTGGACATATTCGCATATTGTGATCGTCGCTAATTTTTAAAAATTTCCATGCCCCTAACCTGAACCAAGCAAGCGCTGATGTCTCTAAATATGATGAAATAAAAATAAAGCACAAATTATTGTAATAATATGTGAATAATGATTTGCTATGTGTGTGTGCGTGCGTGCGTGCGTGTGAACAAAGTAAAAAATACTTTAAAATTGAGAGATAAGTTGAGGTTGAAATAACCTAAAAAAGTCACTAACAATACTTAATGTTGGAATATATCTATAAATTGTGGCTATAGCTTAGGGAAAAAAATGTTAAAAACTAAGATAGTAATACAGACTAGTCAAACACAAAGCTAAAAAAAATAACTCACCCTAACATTACATTTAATCATTTTGCGTAGTATAAATTGTCGAGTGTTATTCCAACGTTCATAGGATGTCATTTGCACTAGAATATCCAATAAATAGTTACGATATTACCTAACATGTCACCTTATTGAAATAAAGCATTATTGTATTCACATATTATAGTAATTGAGTTTTTTTAATTTCGATTCACGTAGGTGGACTCCTGGCATACAATTCCCGAAATAAGAATTTAAAAAAAGGGGATAGTCCACTTTAACTTACCTAATATATTTTCAAAGTCCTACACAACAACAGTGCGCATGCGCCAGAGTTTATAGAGCCAGCGATAACCCACCATCAAACCACATATCGATCATTATCTTTTTTACACGCTTTATATTAGCTTGACCTGTATCTATGTAAATGAATATTTTAATGCAATTTTCACCCACTTAAAATCATTGGATCGACTTGAAACTTTGCATACTTGTAAAAGACTCGTGACAATATAATAATTTAAAATTTGTTTCTAAAATCATGGCCAGAATCATCAGAAAATCAAAAAAAGTGTCTTTGTATCTATGTAACGGAATTTTTTAACACGATTTTCACCCACTTAGAAACATTGGATCGACTTGAAACTTTGTGTACTTGTAAAGGACCCGTGACAATACAATAATTTCATATTTTGTTTCTAGAATCCTGGCCAGAATCATCAGAAAATAAAAAAACTGGTATAATAGGTTGCGGACTTGTCGACTTTTTAGTCAATCGTTGTAAGAGCTCAGTTGGTAGAGGGGTACACAACTAGTGGTACATAATTTCTGTAATCCAATCCTAGATCGCTGGATCAAATCCGACTGGGAGGTTTTTTGTTAGAAGAGTATTACTTTCAGTTCATACTACAATAGAATCGAATTTAAAGATATTTACATTTTTATCTTATTCTGTAAAATATTAAAACTAAAAAATAAAAAAAATAAATAATAGTTTTAAAAAACTAAAACACGCTTTATTAGAAAACCGAACTAAAAAATGAAAAATAATTTAATTTCAAACATGCTTGGGATAAATAATTTTATCATCAAAAGCGTGGGGTGCTTTTTATGATTTTTTTATTTTCTTCTTAGAGACTTTACTTTTACCAATTCTGTTTATTATCAAATATATTAATTGATAAAGAGCACCCCACGCTTTTGATGATAAAATTATTTATCCCAAGCATGTTTGAAATTAAATTATTTTTCATTTTTTTAGTTCGGTTTTCTAATAAAGCGTGTTGTTTTAGCTTTTTAAAACTATTATTTATTATGTATTTAAACACGTTTAAAATGTAACGAACCTAAAAGCTAGCTAACTCACACTCAACCTAATTCAATTACTCTAACCTAGGATGGATCCCATGAAACGCCCTTTTTTCACTCCTTTATAATCGCAAGCATCTATAAACCACTGGTTCCAACTGTATAATATACTCTCTGGAGAAAATCACAATATGTGTATTTGAATAAATACTTAAAAGTTCTAAAATTAAGTTATTAAAATTGTTTTAAATATTTAAAAAATGTTACTAAATACAGTAGAGTTATAATTCACAACAATAAACTGAAAAATCTATACTTGAGCCGAAGAAACTATTTTTATCCTTAATTAGAAAAAGTTTATGCAAAGTTACTATTGGACTTACGTGGCAAAACGGCCAACGCCCATTCTTCCAACGTATGAAGAACCTTGTGCTCCATCCTGGTGAATGTGACCACGCCCCACATATTGCACCTTAGAAATAATAAAAAAAAAACACAAAATGAACCAAATTAACGATATGTTTTAATAAAAATATACAGAGTCATTTAACCATTTAGCAGTAATATTTAAATAAAAAATACGGAGTCCGAGTTCGTATCTTCAAAAAAAAAAAAATGACGCTACTGACAAAATTAAAGAATAAAACTATACAAGGCAATTAACTAAATTTAAGAAGTCGTAAATTTTCGAACACATGTTTTGATAATTATTTAAGATTTACCAATGTCAAAAACTAAAAGCTATATATTAATATTGTACCAGTAGGCTATCTCGAGTCCTTAAGAGCCATTTGGTTTATTTCAATAACGTCTACAAGAATCTACCTTTAAACATCTAAATAAATATTCAACGAATATTTACTATAAGACGTATTTATACTCGTGTTCGACAAGAAAAAATAGAAAAAAAAAATCACTGCTCTTACCTAAACCCTTCCTTCTCCTACCAATTGGACGACTCAAATGATTAAAGTTTCGAGATTCAACAAACGATAACAGATACAGAGATAAAGATTGTAGTCGATTGAAACGTAATCACAGAGAGGGATAGGGGATATTTTATTCTTGATTTTTTTCGTCTATGAGCACGTAATTTAACAAATTACTAAACTATAACTAAGAACATTTCCCAATAAAATACAATATTATGAATCTATGATTTATCCACTGTTACTTTTAAAACAAATTAAATAATTTTAATGAAACTTTCCTTTGCGTTCGAATATAGAGAAATTCATATTTTTGCGGTAATAAAAATGTATTGGTAACATTGCGAACGTTCAGAAATCATTACTTTTTTTTAAATAGTAATTTATTACTTAAACAATTTTATAACTAAGAATTGAGAAAACATATTTTTTAAATGATATTACTAAATGTACAATATATATTGGTTGTATTATCATATTACGATTAAGTATTAAAAACTGAAATAATTAATGGTACTTACTATTGATTACCTTGTTGTTGATAATCTGTAGATCCAAGAATATTCACAACATATATATATATATTATTTACTTTTTTAAAGAAAAAGAACATTTTACAAAAAAAATAATATTATGTAACTGTAATTTATCAACACTTATACTTCTAAAATGATTTGATAATTGTAATGAAATTCTCCTTTACATCGAATTATAGAGAATTTAATATCAATACGGTAATAATAATAAATATGTATTGCCGACATTGCGAGAACTTGGAAAACATAACATTTTTTAATTAAAAATAGTAATTTAATTGTCAAACAATACTAATATCTAAGAATTACCTTGAAATATATATTTAGATAAAATAACTGTAGATACCATAAAAAATTTAATTAATTCAATAGCAAACTTATTAGAAAAAAAAAAAAAAAAATCGTTTTGTAAAAACTGAATTTTTTAACAGTTTTTTGTTGATGTACCAACCGAATTGGTACTAGTGTATACATTTTGCCCGAATAGCCACAACATAAAAAATATATTAATTTTCAAGATAATTAGTGTATTTGGCACGTTTAATAAGTCAGATATCACAATTTTGGGTTTTCTTTTCATATACTGAATACCTTGAAATAAAATATTTTCTATCCTTCAATTCAGTAACACAGATATAATTTCAAGTTAACATCAAAGTAAAACTCTATCATTACATAGGCACCCAAAAAATAGAACATTCGTGTCAGACCGATTGCCTATACAAAGGATTTAACTTTTCCTAAATAATTTGTCCCAAAAATTATACTTGCATGTATAAATGTGCAGAAAAAACATATCCACATAGGAGACGGAAACATGTATCATAGTAGTGAGGGTACATGTTTATATAGGGAAGGGAATGTGTATAAATATAGTGAGTAAGCATGTCTAAATGTAGAGGAGAAACATGTTTAAATGTGCAGAGGATATATGTCAATATAGGGAAAACAAATATGTGGAGGAAATATGTCTAAATGGGGAGTGGGTAGCATGTATATTTGTGAAGAGGACAAATGTCTGTATAGAGAGCAGAAACATATATAAGTATTGAATGGAAACTTGTTTATATAGAGGAGGGATACAAATATAAATATGAAGAGGAAAAAAAGTACAAATGTGGAATGGAAAAACACACACACGCATATATATATGAAGGGGAAACATATGTATAAATGTGGTGGGGAAATCATTTCTATATAGGGAGGGGAAAACATATATAAATGTGAAGAAAAAATATGTATATATAGGAGGGGAAAATGTTGAATGTGGAGAGGATTCTTGTGTATATAGGCAAGGGTAGAATGTAAAAATGTGGACTGGAAACATGTATATATAGGAGAAGGGAACATGTATAAATATGGAGAAGTTTCATCTCTATATGGGCTAGGGAATCATGTAGAAATGTGGTGATGAAACATGTTTATACTCCAAGATGAAACATGTCCAAAAGAGTGGGAATATTTGTTTGAATCGAGACTACATAGGGAACGAAAAAAAAAATTGAGAGGAATTATGTCTGTACAGGGAAGGGTAACATACAAAAAAGAATTAAGAGGAATCCTCTATAGGGAGAGGAAAAATGTCACACATATTGTGTGGATATATGTTTAAAGAAGCTGAGAGTGAAATATCTTTATAGAAAATGTAACATGTTTATATGCGAACATTAAAAAATCTCTATATTTGCAGGGAAATATAAATAAATCGTAAAAACTTGTATATGTAGGAAGTTGAGATATATTTAAATGTGGTGTGAAAACATGTCTATACGGTGAGAGCAGTCATGTTTAAATGAGGAGAGGTGACATGTTTAATATAGGGAGAGGAAACATGTTTATACGCGGAGTAGAAACATGTTTACATATGGGGTGGAAACAGTTTTATATTGGAGATTAACTAACACAATCCAATATAGGGAATGGCAACATGTCATATATAGGAAGTAAATGTTCATTTAGGGAGAGAGAACATTATCTGTATGGGAGAGGAAATATGTCTGTATTATATGCATTCAAAAATATTAATTGATTGAAAAAACATGCATATATATATATATATATATATATATATATATATATATATATATATATATGGGTGCTAAACATGGACTCTTACTTTAAGGGAGGAAAGGAGATTACGAGTATTTGATAATAAAGTTCTTAGGAAATTTTTGGACCAAAGAGAGATGAACAGACAGGTGAATGGAGAAGACTTCATAACAATGAACTACATGGTCTTTATAGGAAGCCAGATATGATAAGAACAGTTAAGTCTCGTAGACTAAGATGGGCAGGACTTGTTGCACGTATGGGGAATGAAAGACGTGCATGGAAGCTTCCTGTAGGAAAGCCAGAGGGAAAACGACCAGTTGGTAGACCAAGAATGAGGTGGGAGAACAAAATTAACTATGATTTGAGGAAAGTAGATTATACAGGGAATGATTGGAAAGCATTAGCTCAGGATAGGGATGTATGGAGAGCTTATGTCCGCGCGGCCATGAACCTAAGGGTTCGATAGTGCCAGTGAGTAAGTATATATATATATATATATATATATATATATATATATATATATGGTAAGACAATATGTTTATATAAAGGAGAGAAATTTTTAATACGTGGTGAAAAAATGTCTATGAAGAGAGAGTGTATACAATTATACATAGGGACTACAAACACCGTTACATATGGGAAGGAAAATATTCATGAAAAGTAGAATACAATAATTCCACCTGCTCAGCATAGAGAAGTGATAACAGCCATAGAGGTTAGGATTGTATCCGAATGAAACGTAATCATACGCAGCAGAAGAGGATTATTTTTCGTCTTATCAGCACGTGGTTTAAGAAATTAATTAAATTATAACAAAGAATATTTCACAATAAATTATGATATTAAGGAACTGTTATTTATCCACGCAGTTACCTTTAAAATTAATTAAATAATTTATTTTTGTTAATGAAACTTTCCTTTGCATCCAATTATAGAGAAATTTATATTTTTGGGGTAATAATTAAATTATATTGGTAACATTGGGAACGTTCAGAAAACATTAAATTTTATTAAAAATAGCAATATAATAGTTATCAATACCACAACTAAATTACGAAAATATATTTTAAGACTATATTACTACAGATGGAATACATATTTGTTTTATTATCAAGTTATGATTAAAATTTAGGGAAAACTGAAGTAATTAACTTTTTCTATCAATTACCTTGGTATTAATATCTTGTAGATAAAAGTAAGAATAATCACAACATACATAAATTATTCACTTTTGAAGGAAAAAGAATCTTTTGCATAAAATTGAATATTAAATAACTACAATTTATCCACCACTGATACTTTTAAAATTATTTAATTGATGATCATAATAAAATTTTCCTTTACAATGAATTATAGAGAAATTAATATTTTACGGTAATAATAATAAACGTGTATTGGCGGCATTGGGAGAACTTGAAAAACATAACATTTTGAATTAAAATAGTAATTTAATTGTCAAACAATAATTATAAATAAATAATACTAAAATACATTTCCTAGATTTAATAATTATGGACGCAATAGACATTTTACTAATTCATTATCCATATATTATAAAAATGTTGTTTAAAAATTGAAGTTTTTAACAGTTTTTTTTGTTGGTGTACCAAGGAATTGGTACTATTGTACACTTTTTTCAGAATAGCCACAATATAAAATGTTTATTAATTTTCAAGATTATTAGTACATATGGCATGTTTAATAATTAACATATCACATGTAATGTGTGTTGTCTTCGTATATTGGATATCTTTAGATAATAATTACTATTCTTCAGTTCAGTAATAGGAATATAATGTCATAATTAATTTCAAAGTAAAACTCCTTCAGTAATAGGCAACCGATGCAGCACTCATGTCAAACTGATTGCATATAAAAAAAAAGACTTCACTTTCCTAAATATTTTGTCCCTAAAATTATATTTATATTTATTAATGTAGAGAGGAAATATGTCTACATTGAGAGAGGGAACATGTATCAATATGGTGAGGATACATGTCTATAAGGGGAAGAGAAACAAATATAAATATGTGGAGGAAATATGTCCAAATAAAGATGGGCATGTATAAATGTAATGAGAAATTATCTCTATGTAGAGGTGAAACATGTATAAATATCAAGATAAAACGTGTTCGTATAGGCAGGTATAAATTAGGAGACGCGAAACATCTCTATATAGCGAGGTGAAACATGTATCAATGTGGATAGGATATAATGTCTATTTAGCTTAAAGAATATGTATGAACATGGGGAGAAAGCATGTCTAAATAGGGATGCAAAACATGTATAATGTGGAGGGCAAACAGGTCTATATAGAGAGCAGAAACTTCTATCAATGAGGAGAGGAAATATGTAGATATAGGGAAAAGAAACACATATAATGTGGAGAGGAAATATGTTTATATATGGTTTGAGACGAAACTTATCAAAATTTCATCATTAAATTTGTTAAAATTGCAAACCAAGCGCTTTTTTACCGACATTGTGCATGAAATCTTCGTTTGCTTTTTAGCAATGAGTACGGATAATAGCTCCTATATTCTTTGTTTGCGCTGGCAAATTGCGTCCCGGATTCAAGTGATTCAAATACACAACAAGTCAGCGCAATTTTTTTCGCGCCAGCGCTTTGCATTGTAGATAAACCACATCAATAAGTACACGGGGAGCAATTTTTGCGCTGGCGCTTTGCGTCGTAGATAAACCATAGCACATTTCCTTCACCGCATGCAAGGTTCAGGCAGTTTATTAAGTAATATGCATATATTTGTTTTGTAAGATTAAGAAATGGGAAGTTGGGTTTCTCTAAAAGACACAAAAATCCACCCTTAAAATTAATTAATTGTAAAATGTTTCTTAGCATTGAATTGTGGAGAAATTTCCATTTCTATGGTATTTATAATAAAAGTGAATTGGTCACATTGGAGACTATTAGGAAACACAACATTTTTAATTAAACATAGTAATTTAATATTTAAACAATAGTTATATCTAAATATTATCAAAATAGATTCTTTAGACTAAATAACTATATATGCAATATACTTTTAATTATTCTATTATCAAATTATATGCAAAATATAGGGTTAAATACTGAAATTATTAACGATTTTTTAACGACGTACCATTTTGTTGGTACCTCTGCACCATAGCCACAATTGTAAAATTTATTTAACTTTTCATAAAATTACTTCATTTTTCATGTTGAATAATTAAAATTCTCACTTCCTGTGCCTTTCTTTGTATAATTCATACAATATTAAGAATGAGTAATTTTATTATACAACTCTACTTTCAAAATTAATTAATTTTAATAAAATGTTCATTTGTATAGAATTGTGGAGAAATTTCCATTTCTACGGTATTAATAATAAAAGTGAAGTGGTCACATTGGAGACTATTAGGAAACACAACATTTTTAATTAAAAATAGTAATTTAATACTTAAACAATAGTTATACCTAAATATTATCAAAGTAGATTCCTTAGCCTAAATAACTATATACACAATATAGTTTTAATTATTGTATTATCAAATTATAGATAAAAAATTTGGGTTAAAACTGAAAATAGTAACGATTTTTTAATGATGTACCTTTTTGTTGGTGTCCCTGCACTATAGCCACTACACGTAAAATTTATTAATTTTTTTAAGAAAATTGCTTCATTTGACAGGTTGATTAATTAAAATACTAGCTTCTTGTGACTTTCTTTATATGATTCATACACAATTAAGAAACTGTAATTTATTTATACATTAAATATACCTTAATATTACTAACTAACTCGTTCTATCAAACCCGTATGTTCATGCCCGCGAAGACAAAAGTTCTCCATACATACCTATCCTGAGCTAATGTTTTCCAGTCTCCCCTGTATAATCTACTTCCCTCAAATCATGGATAATGTTATTCTCCCACTTCATTCTTAGCCTACTACCAGGCGTTTGCCCTCTGGTGTTCCTACAAGGAGTTTCCATGCAACTTTTTCATTCCCCATTTGTGCCACATGTCTTGCCCATCGCAGCCCAAGAGACTTAACTTTTCTTATTATATCTGGCTTCCTATAAAGACCATGTAGCTCATTGTTATGTAGTTTTCTCCATTCAAACTTTATTCTCAAATACTTGTAATCTTCTTTCCTCCCTTAAAGTAAGAGTCCATATTTCACATCCATATAATATAACTGGAAGAATATATTTTCAGTTTAAAGTTTTTTGAAAGGAGTTGGACAAGAGTCCCTGTAATGCATAATAGCATGCATTTCCTGAATTGTTTAATTTGTGCATATCATTGTTTAATTTCTTTGTGCATTCCTATTTGTAATTATTGTTCCTAGATATCTGAATTCAGCCACTTCCTCAAAATTGGCTTAACATTACTACATTTGATATTTTTGGATTGTATAACTATAGATGCAATAAATATTTAATTATATTATCATGAAATTTGGTTAAAAATAAACTAGACCGGGCATGCTATTAGAAGACAATGTGGTAAGCCAATCCTGCTTCACTCTTCATGCGCCATTGTCAGATATTGGTATGTAAGAGGGAAAGAGACAGATTATGTGTCATGCGATATATTTGTAGACCTACCGTTATTGTTATAATAAAAAAAAATTACTTTGCTGTCTAATTCTGCTCATCTCATATGTTTGTTTATATACTGTGTCAATTATTTAACTAACTAAAAAATATAGAATATCTAAAAATATTTAAAATATACAGTTTCCTAGAAATCTGAACTTTTCAATTACCGCAAAGAACTAGCACTTAAACACTTAAGAGGGAAATTCTCGCTCGCATACGGTGCATCTGATCACAAAAAAATGCATAAACAAGATTGATTTTTAATACATATGCCTCAAAAGCAGGGTAAAGCTGTTTATGAATGAAAATAAAACAAATGGATGTGTGTTGTTTTGGTGAACTAAGCACTTGTGTCTACAGATGCTCATAACTCTAGCTGTATAAGGCGCATGAGACTGATCATTGTACAGTCGGATTCTTAATTTCATGCTCTATTCAGTGGTACACTTCAAAGTGAGATCTGATTAATATTTTTTTTTCGAGCACAATGAAAAATGTCAAACATAGATTTACAGCTAGGAGTCACCTAGCACCAACTGTACAACACCGCACGATTATGATGGGCTAGACAAACTGCACTAGCCACACATAGCTCCACCCGATATGTCTTCTAATAGCGTATGCCTTATAATAACCTTTTTAATCAAAATCAAAGTGGGAGGTAATACTATGAAGTATTTTCATTAATGAATGAGTTGGAATTTGACTGAAGATGAAGTAAAACTATACTTTTGAAACCAGTATCGTAAAGACACACAACTTTGTGAGGTGAGAAGTTAAAGCATTTTCTCCAACATATTCATTAATAACCTTTTCTTTTTCTTGATGTACCTTGCACATAGCTCTGGTGGCAACTGCTAGAGGAGCTACAACATATGAAATTCATTTATTTTTTAAAGAAATGTTCTGTGTCTTTGATTATATAATCAATATTTTTATAAAAAGTATGTTATTCTTCATCCCAGTAAAATTATAAAATTCTTTCATAAGTTAAATATGGGAAATAACATTATGAGATTTTCAATTCAATGAATGAATGGTTCAATTCTTATCTTACCTCATATTTCATGTTTTTTTAAACATCCATCCATAGTAATTCTGCCCGAAGGCAGGTCCTTCACTGCAATGATAGCATTTCCATGCTATGCTTGCAGCTTTACTAGGGAATAGTAGATGTGGTAGCTTCCCATTGCTTTCCACACCGGTGAAGGATGATGATGATGATGGCCACATGATTTTGGGGACCGTTTGGGCCTTAAAGTTTTCCTGACATTTGTCTTACAGGTGAGGAAAAACCCCAATAAAAACCTCACCCAGAAAAACTGCCCCGACCGGGGATCGAACCCGGACCCACTGCGTGACAAGGCAGCACGCTACCTCGAGATCACAGTGGTGAACTGAGTGTATATAGGCATATATATATAAATTTTAGCTTCGATATACATTTAAACATAATTTAAACACAGTAGAAGTTGGGATTTAAATATGCATACAAAGGAGATGTTAAACAAGTAGAAACAAAAAAAAATATATATATATATATAGGTATAAATTTTAAAAATAACTATTATATATTATATTGCTATTATAAATGTTTTAATTGTTCAGTATATAATCCAATATAATTTTATTTTCATAACATAATTTAGAAGACTGATGTATTTGTAACAGAGAGTAATACCTTCCCCTTTACTAGCTGCCTGTACCTGCTAGTGGAGTGAGTGAAGGGAGGATCTCTATCAACTGGTTTGAAATAGAGAATAGATAGAGATCAGAGAAGACTATGTGAAATTACCTGAGTTACGTATTGACCAAATGTTTTTTACATTCAATGGGAGTTTCTATAGACAAAAATCAGGGCTCTCAATGGGAAACACATTATCGCCTTTCCTGGCAAAATTTATTTATGAGCGACATTGAATGTAAAATCACAAAAGCACATCCCACAATGTTAAGTTTTGGAGCAGATATGTAGATGATATAATTTGTATTGTATAAGAAAAACATGAAGATTCCCTAAAACTGTTAAATTTACAGAGTACAAATATCAAATTTACCGAAGAAATAGAAGAAAATAAACACATACCTTCTTCAGATCCTAAATTGGTTAGAAACAAAGAATAAGAAAAATTGAATTTGGGAGTCATAGGAAAGGAACTTGTACGGAAAATTTTATTACATTAACAGGGTTCAATCTAATTGGACATAAAATGGCAGCCTTCAATAGTTTAACTCACAGATTGTTAAACTTACCCTTAAACGAAGAAGATTTCAAACAGGAGGAAAAAAAAAAACGTAATCAAAGCAGCAAGATAAAATGGGTTTGATGAAAAAATGGTACACAAAAGGATAGAAAAGTATAAGAAACAAGAAATGATCAACAAAAGTACTCTTGAAAAAGAAAAATCACCTATAAAAAATACAGGAAATTCACATATCACCCTTGGGCGCACAATAAATTCCAAAAGATATTTGAGAAGTTTAATATTAAATTAGCACTGAAAAATAACTACAGTTTAAATAAACTAATAAAAATCAACAGAAATTAAAAAACTGATAAAAATAAAAAATCAGGAATATAACAAATTGAATGTACTGATTGTGAAAAGATATATGAAAAACAAAAAGAAACCTAAAAAGTAGAACCAAAGAACATATAAGAAATGTTAAAAATGGGGAAATAGAAAAATCTGCAGTTGCTGCTCATGTTTGGTCTGAAAAACATAATATAAATTCGGACACTAAATTATTAAAACAGTTAGAAAATACAAAAGAGCTGACTATTTGGGAAAAAATCTATATTCAGAAGAACATAAACAGAGTTATGAATTTCGAAATACCAATGGAATGTGACCTCGTTTGGAGGTTCTTTGGCCAACATAAATCTAACCAGTCTGGCCATGATGCTGAAGATGATTAGAAGACCAATCAAAATATGTTCAAGAGCAAATCAACAAAATAATTTAATTATTCAAACTGTAATAATTTTTCAGTGCTAATTTAATGTTAAATTTGCTGAATTTTTTAAAAAAATTATTAAAAACTAAAGGATGATATGTATGGTATTCCTACAAATATTAAATTAGTATTTGCAGTTTTTCAAATTCGCAATTTTTTTAGTAAAATCACCAAGTTTATAGCCATGTAACATACAATCAGTAAATTGTGTGACATAGACCAGATTTTTTACATTATAAATCCTGGACACACATTCTAGACTTATTTTTTGCAGTTTTTAAAATTTAAAAAATGTAGACTTTTTAGCAATACACCAAGATTTTAGCCTTGGAATATACAATCGGTAAATTTGGGATAGAGACTAGATTTTTTGCTTTATAATTCCAGGACACACATCATAGACTTTATTTTTGCAGTTTTCAAAATGTTGTGAAAGTTTTGACTTTTTATTAAAAATACTAAAACTATAGCCTTCGAATATGCAGAAGGGAAATTTGGGACATAAAACCATATATTTTGCATAAGAAATATTGGACTTAACTTTTAGATTTAATTTTTCCGTTGTTACTTGTGTATCAGACTTCCTGTAAGTGATCTGAACCAATATGGTGGCTGCTCCATATTCAATATACGTTCACGGTTTAATTTCTCACCCTCCTATATACAGTTTTTAGAAAACTGTCAAATTTTTAGAGAACTGAATGAACAATTTTAAACTTTTTATTGAAATTATTTATTTCTTGAAAATTAACTAAATTGATTTTTTAAATTATCAAAACATTGGATTTTATCATCATCATCATCATCATCAAGGTATCGGTCTGTTGGCCCGTTCCGCTCTCCGATGCATAATATGCTACAGCTAGTCCTTCTAACATCTTTTGGTCTTCCTACATTTCTTCGGCCTTGAGGTTTATAATGGAAGCAAACATTGGATTTCACACAAAAAAAAATTCAATTTTTTTCTGAAAAAGACTCTCTTATTTATTAAACATTGTTTTAATCAACAATAAAAAACAAATAATTAATACTCAAAATGAGTTTAATATAAAAATTTGGGAATTTTTAACATTATGAGGTTTTATTGATAAGAATCAAATGAATTGTGAATTATTCTTACCTCATACTTCTATGTTTTTTTAAACACAGCACCACAGTATCACCAACCATCGTCACCGTCAGCTGTTTTCACAACTGTCCAAAGTTCTTTTCTTTTTTCCTTCAATTTTAAGAATTCTTTAATGTTTTTCTTTCACAGTCATGAAAACAGCTGACGATGGTGACGATGGTCCGATACTGCAGTGCTGTGTTTAAAAAAACCATAGAAGTATGAGGTAAGAATATTCATTTGATTCTCAAAATTATCCTATATTGATAACTTCAAGTACTCATTTTGAATATTAGTTATTTTGTGTTTAATCAAAATTACAGTGGGAAGTAACACTATGGGATAATTTACAATTTATAAATGATTTGGATATTTTTTTTACATCTCATTTCATGAAGTTCATGAAACTTTATGAGGTGAGATGTAAAACATTTTATCTCATTCATTTTATAAATTCTACTTGAATTTTGTGTTTTAATAAATCAATTTTTATAGTGTTTTTTTCGAAACCAGATATCTACAAATTCATTCAGCTGCAGATAGCTGATTTTTCAGAAGCTATAACAAATTATCATAATATTGTCACAAGATGCCATGGGGTCATTTTCACATTGTTTTCTCATAATAAAACAATACAGATGATTGCATAAAAACTCCATAATAACTTTATTTAATTCTATGAACTCTCAGTGAAAATCCACTCACAAATTGTTGTAATAGTTAATTTTGCTTTAAAGTTTATCTATCACACAATTATCTTCACCGTCACTAATGCTTTCAGTTGCCACAGTTTCTTCTGGTCATAGTCCATGTATCACTGTCATTTCACAACTGACTTGCTCCCAACCCTCGCACCAAATTATATAGGGCAGGGAAGGAAATTTCTTGGTTTTCGATAGAGATCCTTCCAATTTGGAAGTTTCTGGCATCGAACATTCCCATCAGGGGAAGTAGAGGCTTAGAGAAATCTTTGGAATGGAAGTCTAGATGCAAATGGAGAGTTAAGGACTCAAGAATATATTTTCACCAATGCAAGACCACCATTCCAATAGTCGCCCATGAAATTTAAACACTGGTATTATGATGCATCATAATATAAATTTATAATGGTATGCAAGCTGGTTTTAAAGTAAAATATTTAGAATCTTATTAAGTTATGTAGATTGGAAATAACACTATGAGGTTTTTTAATATTGTTTATTTTTTATTATTTCACTGCGAGGAGTTATGAAGTATGAGGTGAGTGAAATAATAAAAAATTTAGAATGTTTTTCAGAAAAATCTATATAAATGAGACAGTAACTACCAATATTGTGTAGTAATAAATTGCTTGACACCCCAAACTAGATTTGAAGCAGATATCTGATTTTGAATAAATGCATCACACTTAAAGGTCTCAAATTTCTAATGGAAATAAAAATTTAAAAAAAAATACTCATAATTTTAAACATTTTTCAAAGACAAAATTTTGTAAATTACATGAAAAATATGAACATTTTGAATTTTGATGTTATATTTTAAATTAACACTTTCCAGAATTGTATAGCTTTTTTAGAAAGAAAAATTATGTTCAAACCAGAGTTGAACCCCAGATCTCTGACTCTGTACATCAGTGCGATAACCGTTATGCCATTCAAACTTCTGATAAGAACGTCAAATTTCTGTCTACTTATATAATTCTCTTTCATCCAAAGCCGATAGCCATAGCTATCAACACCACCATGTAATGACTTCTATTTAGAGTATTTTTAGTGAGAATGTAAATATTACTTTTAAGCAGTAGAGCTTATTATTTTGATGTATTTTAAATTAACAATAATAAACTATATCCAATTCTGGAAAGTGTTAATTTAAAATATAACATAAAAATAATAAGCTTTACCGCTTAAAAGTATTGTTTAAATTCTCGAAAAAAATACTTTGAATAGAAGTCGTGTGATGGCATTGTTGATAGCGATAGCTATCGGCTTTGGGATGAAAGAGAATTGTATAAGTGGAAAGAAATGTGATGTTCCTATCGGAAGTTTGAATGGAGTAATGGTTATCGTAATGATGTACAGAGTCAGAGATCCAGGGTTCGTCTCCCAGTTCAAATGTAATTTTTTTTTAATTTTGAATTTTATCAAAAAATTTGTATTTAAAAAAATATTTGATAAAACCAGATTTTTTAAAATTGTCAAAACATAAAATACAGATTATTTTTTGTAAAAGTCCTACAGTTTGAATATTTTCTAAAAAAGATATATATAAGTAAAATTAAATAAGAAAAAATCCAAAACTTTTAAAATTTTCTCTAATTATAAAACTTATTTGTTATTTAAAAGACAAAATTGAAGTAGAATTTGTAAAACATAATTTGGCAACTGCCAAATAAATCTAATTTTCATTAACAATAAAAATCAGAAATAACTTGAAAAGAGTACTTGAAGTTATCCTATATTTAATCAAAATTATAGTGGAACTTTATGAGGTGAGATGGAAAAACCATTTTATCCAAGTCTATTTATAAATTATACTATATTGATTATGTTAGAATACAATAACTTTCTTTTAGTGATTTCCTAATTCTGCTCTTGATTTGCCAGTCATTTTAGGCATTTTCTTGTTTGTAGAATCTTCAATTTCACGAGGTTTGTAGTAATGTGGCGCTACCTCAAGTAACCATTTACTTTCAATTTCAGTAACCTGAAATGCATAAAAAAATTAAATAAACTAAATATGTTTAAAGTAGAATTGGCTCCCAAGGGCATGGAGGCCTTACATTACAAGTTCATTAAATATGTTAAATTAGAAATGCAACTTACAAAAATATAAAGTAAGTTTACTCTATGATGAGAGTATAAAATATCTTTATCAATCAAGATTAAAGTAAAAACTTAATTTAAATGTAAATAAATCTGCAGTGGAAATGTATGATAAACTAAAGGAAAGTATACATTCAGCAGCTTTAGAAGCACTTGGGACAGAAAATCGAGAACCAAAAAGAAACAATGAATGGTTTAATCACGATATTAAAAAATTAGTAGAAGAAAAAAAGAAAGCACAGAAGATGAAATGGTTATCAGATCACTCAACAACATCTCGAAATGAATATATCACTTTAAAACATAAAACAAAGGTGGAAGTGAGAAGAACAAAAAATGAGTACTGGGATAATATATGCTCGAATATAGATAATTCGATTGGATATGCTAGATCCAAAGAAGCTTGGAAAACATTACAAAATATCAGGAAATCAGAAAGAAAGAAGATAAATATTCAGTTTATAAGACCATCAGAATGGATGCAACATTATAAAGGTTTACTTCAAGAAAATAGAAATGAGTTTCAACTTCAAGATACGGATGTAGAATATAAATTTGACACTCCAGAGATAACAGAAGATGAAGTTAAAAGAGCTTTGAAAGAGGCAAAAAATGGGAGAGCACCAGGACCAGGAAATATTCAGACCGAACTCCTAAAACATGGAGGAGATATTTTAGTAATGTTTTTGACAAAACTTTTTAAAAATTGAAATTGGAGACGATATCCCAGAAGTCTGGAATTTATTGTACATTACTCCTATTTTTAAAAAGGTGATAAAAAACTGTGTTCCAATTACAGAGGTATAAGCGTTATATCTTCAACAGCTAGGATATTTAGTAAAATTATAAATGTTAAACTTAAGGAGATAAAAGATAACTTAAGAGAAGAACAATGTGGATTCCAGAGTGGAAGATCATGTATTGATAATATTTTCTGTATTAGACAATTACAAGAGAAAATCATAGCAAAAAATGAAGAACTACATATGACCTTTATTGATTTAGAGATGGCATATGATAGTGTACCTCGACAATTGTTATGGATGGCAATGAGAAATATGAATATCTTAGATAAATGGATTAATATTGTTAGGAGGATCTATAGTAATACAAAAACTAAAGTAAAAATACAGAATAATTTAACAGAGGAATTCACAGTGAATAAAGGCCTTAAGCAGGGATGCAGTTTGTCACCAATTCTTTTTAACATATATTTAGACCAGGCTTTTAACTTGTGGTATAAAAAATGTTTTGAAATGGGTATTCCTATAGGAGGAAAAGTACTGCATTCATTGTTGTTTGCAGATGATCAAATAATTTTTGCAGGGGATGAAGTTGATATGAAATATATGATAAATAAATTAATGGAAGAATATAAAAAATGAGGACTGAATATAAATTTACAGAAAACAGAATATATGTGTTTGGGGAAAGGATGTGGATGACCTTATACTTGAAACAGAGAAAATAAAAAAGTGTGAATCTTTTAAATATCTTGGGTCCATAATTACAAGTTTAGGATTATGTGAGAGAGATGTACAGGCTAAAATTGCAATGGCAAAAAATGCAACTAAGACATTACATGGAGTAATTTGGAACAAAAATATTACAAAGGAAACTAAAATGAAAATTTATAAGAGCATAATACAGAATATTTTGTCATACGGTAGTGAAACTTGGTCTTTGACGGAATTACAAAAGAATAAAATTAGAACAGTTGAATTCAATTATTTTAGAAGAAGCCTCCAAAAAACAAGACAGGATAAAATAAGAAATGAATTCCTTTGGAGAGAAATGAAAGTCACTACATCTGTTGTTAAGAGGATTGAAAATCAAACGCTTAAATGGTATGGCCATGTAAAAAGAATGGAAAATGAAAGATGGCCAAAAAAATATATGCCAATGGTCACCCCCTGGAAGAAATAAACGTGGCAGACCAAGATGGAAATGGAAAACCTACGTCAGAACTATAATGGATGATAGGAATTTGGAAGAGGGAGATTGGAATGACAGAGATAAATGGAAACTGAAGACGGCAAACCTATAAGTGGGGGAAAGCCGAAGAAGAAGAAATGCAACTTATATTTTCAACAAACATAGTACCAAGCACAGAGTATCCAGAGGAAGAAGTGGGCAAGTTTGGCATACATGCCACAAGTGGCACTAGTGTAGAACTAATGACATCTACTTTTTTCAATTTTTTTGTGGTACTAATATGAAATTCAGCACCATCTGGTGGCAAAATTATAATTATACAATATCATCTGACCTCAAGATTTTTCTTTTCATATTTTTTTTAAATTTTAACAGAAGGGAAGAATGGGCATAAATAAAACATGTTATTTTCGTTTATTAAAATTTAAAAACATGCATTATGAGCTCTTTTAAATATGTAAAATTGACCCACCCCTTTATTCTCACATACATATTTTATACAATATTATTATGTTGTATACAATTTTATTACACAACCTTAGCCATGTCGTAAATCGGAAATCCATTATAAAGTCACTCGCATTTTTTAAATGTTTATTAGAAATGGCTGTACACTATCATCACTCTTCCTTCTTCTTCTACTTCCTTCCAAGTATTAGGCCAAGGCCTGTTACGATCCTATAGAAAATTTTCCCTCCAGCGTTTCACAGGACGGCCCAGTGATCTTCGTCCTCTTGGTATATAATTATAAACAGCTTTGGGGATCCGATTTCAACATCACTCTTCCTAACCCAACAAATCTTAGAATTTTACCACTTCTAGTTGGTTTTCTTTGAAAATAGATTGACATTAAAAACGTAAGCAAGTTTGAATTTACTCACAAATTAGAGTAAAATAAAATCTAAGTAATGATTTTTAATTTTCGATAATATATAATTTTTACAGTACCATCTACATAGAACGAAAGCATAGCAGTTAAAAATTTAATTTTACAAAATGGCTAATTTCTCATAATTCTAAGTGAACACGCCGTGTGCATTGCATTTGTTTTATTTAGTTATATATTCTTTTATTACGAAACAGCGCTACCATTGTAGTTCATCATAAATTCTTAGGTGTCACTGTTTGCAGTTTCTCCTCTGTATTAAAATACTCTGTGGTACCAAGATCCATGTGATAGAAATGTTATGACTAGAGTCCGGATGTTAGGCACTTAAAAAATTCAAAATAGGCAGGCAAAAGGCACCAAAAAATTCAAAATAGGCTCTTACAAAAATGGACAACAACATAACTTTTTACAGTCCTAAGTTAAGAATATAAACATATGCTAACAATAGCATGCGAAGATATCCGAGATGCTTTTGGAATTTGTTTTGCCTTTTTACAAAGAGCAGAACCGTCACTTGAGAACATTTCCGCACCAAATTCTTTCACGAAATTGGTCAGTTTGTCTTTTACTGTTATCCGCTCTTTAGACATCTTAAAAAACTGTTCTGAAGGTAAAAAAAGGCCATATTCACCTGCCGCACCATTTTGTCTTTGAAGCACCTCTCTGTGAATGAGGACTGCAGATTGAATTCAGTGTTACCAAGATCAAAAATAATATTGCCAGTCACCTAAAGGTATGAGCATCAGGTGTGAGACAGAGAAAGAAAGCTTGAGCCATCTACTCTCTTTGTCACTCAGCAATGTTTGTACTGAAAAGAAGCAAAGAACTTTTCTCCAAGCCTTAGGGCCGGAGCATAATACAATGGGACATAGCATAGGGCTATTTCGCTTAATGTGAATGCATGAGGTGAAAAAATACAATATTTACCTAACGGGAGTGCACTGAGGGGGAAATCATCTACCTGCTAGCTTATTGGGTTATTGCCACCCTTATCCTAAAATATTTTAAGGGAATTTATAAAAAGAACACATGAAAACTTGTATGAAATGATTTGTGCCATGACATTTGTTCATTTTGTGAAAAAATTCCAAATAGGCATTTATAGGCATTATAAGCTGAAATAGGCATTTATAGGCAAAATTAACTTCATGGAAGCCACTCTAGGGTCGTTGGTATGAACTTATATGAAGTCACTTTTACAATATCTATAATAAATAACTATAGGCATTTTCCCTAACATCCGGTCTCTAGTTATGACTCTAGTATTACATCATGCATACCTATGCCATCTTGTCAACTCATAGCTCTAAAGTCCAGTGGGTAGTATTAGAACACACACATAGATATAATAGCCTAAAATCTTAGTACCACGAAATTTTCCCAGTTTGCCCTAACTTCAATAAATACTAAAATAAATAAAATGAGTTATTTTAATTTGTTTATTAGTTGTTTAATATTAAACTTATCATTTCTCCCAAAGGACAAATTAAATTTGAAGAGGAAAATATTTAGGCATATATTTTTCTCTTTAAAATTAAATTGTTTATTAGTATTTGTGCCATTCATCCTAAAATACAAACCATACACACAGATAGACACAGACAAATATCTAATTTATGATTTTCATTTCTGGATGAATTATTATTATAGAAGATACTAACAAAGTATTTCTAGCAAATAAGAAATTGCAAGAATAGTGATTATTAGTAAAAGCTGATCCATATACCTGTCGCATGAATTCCTTAGTAGTGAAAACAAGTTCATGATATATCACCCAACGAGGAAGATCTTCGAACATGCTGCTGTTTGGATGTATTATGACTGTCTGTTGGTGTTTAGCTGTTTTATAGTGTCCACTTTTTGACAATCTGGCAACATGATAGAAATAACCAGCTGTAATGGCCTGTAATTAAAAAAAAAAAGAAAAACGATAAAACATATCTTAAACTTTGTTTATTTTTTATTTCACTCACCTCATACTTCCTTTTTCTTCTACACTGCAGTTTCGGAGCTTATCTCCATCATCAGTAGCCTCTGGTCGACCGGTGTTATGTCGTTTCTTGGCGGTTTTCTTCTTACTTCTACTGCCAAACGACATAACACCAGTCGACCAGAGGCTACTGATGATGGAGATAAACTCTGAAACTGCAGTATAGAAGAAAAATAATATGAGGTGAGGTAATAAAAACATTAATTAAATGAAGTATGAGGTGAGTGAAATAAAAAATAAACAATATTAAAAAACCTCATAGTGTTATTTCCTATCTACATAACTTAATATCTTAAACAATTAGTACTATGTGGGGTTGAAATATGGACTACAAAAAAAAATTACAATACAGGGAGTGGAGATAAAATATTTAAGAAGTATATTAGGAGAACTTATTTAACTTTTACAGGGAACGAACACTATGGGGTTTAATTTAAGAATTTAATTAATGTTTTTATTACCTCACCTCATATTCTTTTTCTTCTATACTGCAGTTTCAGAGCTTATCTCCATCATCAGTAGCCTCTGATCGACTGGTGTTATGTCGTTTCTTGGCAGTAGAAGTAAGAAGAAAACCACCAAGAAACGACATAACACCGGTTGACCAGAGGCTACTGATGATGGAGATAAGCTCCGAAACTGCAGTATAGAAGAAAAAAGGATATGAGGTGAGGTAATAAAAACATTAATTTAATTCTTATATTAGGGAAAACTTAGAAAAGATGAAATACTAATATCAACTATTTATATGCAATATTTTCCTACCTTTCTGATAGCAACTGTATCTCCTGCACTTGAAACAAGGTCTATTTCAACACGAGCCATGAGTCCAGCTAATTGGTCCCGCACATCACGAGCACGTTTCAGGGAACGATGTTGTAGGAAGTTCTCATAACACCATTGAGTGGAAAAATCTGAATCAGCCCACCGATTGTATATATTCATTAACATCAAGTGATCACCACCCAATGTGAAAAATCCACGTCGTGCAGCATCTGCATGTACAATTTTATCTTTTGGCCGATAGAAAATGGCTCCATTTACTGAAAGCATTGCAGCAATAGACAAAATCTCCTCTGAGCACTTGTACCTGTGAAAACAAATTGTATCTAATGGAATCTTTAATGTTTACATAACATTAATACATTAATATAATGAGTATATAAATACTCACAACAAGCTTTACAAGTTTCCAGTAATGATGATAAAAACAATGTGAAAATTATGAAGTGACATCATTTTAAAGGAACTAACAGTCCCATTGGACTAGTGGTTAGCATGTTCGCCTCTAGTTCTGAGATTTGCAGGTTCACACCTGGTCAGGATAGATAAAAAAAACTCCAAGTGTGACAGACCTAGCTGGCTGCTGACCTCACATCTACATGTGTTAATCACAGAGGTAGACGATCATCTAGCCAGTGTAGGGGTGACATGTGGTCAGCATGTCGGATCCCCCAGCCGTTATAGCTGGTATTCTCAACCTGGAGCTGCTACTTATTGTAGCTACCCAAATACCTCACGATGCTGGGTGGGCACCAGTCCCATACTGGCTGAATTCCATGAGAAAAATTTCTTCCCCCATAGAGACCCAAACCAGAGCAAGTCCCATAGTTCTGCGCCACGATAGATAAGGGCATTTAAATCCTTCTGAAAGGAAATAAAATTGAGAGTCCTGTATCATAAATTTACAGCATGTAAAAGAACCGCAAACTTGAGAAAAGAGGCATACGTGAGCAAAATTTTTTGTCATTTTCAAATCCAGATTTTAACTGTATCACCAATGAGCTGAGTTGTTAAAGAGTGGTATTAATGAAAATAACAACTAAAGGAACAGCACAAAAATTTCATAATTTACATTTTACTAAAGCACTGTTCTTAAAGGAATATTGGAGGTTCCATAAGCAGAAAACTTAAATTTTTAAAAATATTTTTGGTAATAACAAACTGATTAACTTGAATGATTGATAAGAAAAGGAGTAGAGAAGTGACACAAAAATCAAACAATAGAAAAACTGAATATCTTCATGCAGAAACGATCTCACTTCATTTTTTTAAGAAACTGAAATTTTAGTTAATAAAATGAGTTGTATCTTATCTCGTACTTTGTGTTTTTCAAGTTCGGAAACTGCAGTTTTCAAGAGGTATCCCTCTCATTCTCAGCCACATCACTATTAATTGAAGAACCTCATAATGTTACTTCCCATAATTAACTTATGAATGAAATTTTTGTCTTTATCATGTTCTGCATTTTTACTGCATGCATGTATATTCCCGAATACTGCTCATAGACTTCTCTTACACTCACAACAGTGAAGCCAGAGACTGAAGCGTTTATATTGTGAAAACATGCATGTAGAAGTGAAGAACATTTTTTTATTTAGGTAAACTTTTAACACTCATAAATTAATGAGTCATTTTTAACATCTTACCTCATATTTTAAGTTTCTTCAAACACGGGAAATAGTTATCAAGAGAAGGATCTCTCTCATTTTCAACCGACATTATGACTACCGGATTTTCGTTGGAAACGTTGGAATCTCCATCAATAAATAATGTTGCCATCTGGTGTTGATTTGATGAACTTTGAGATGAGGTCACATTCATCGGGAATCTCGAAATTCATGGATCTAAATTTGTTCTTGTGAATATATATCTTCTCCCAAATTGTCAATTTCTTGATTCTCCAATAAACTATGTGCTGCATTAGCTGATTTTTCAATTTCACCATTTTTAATATTTCTGAAGTGTTCCTTAGTGCAAGTGTCCAAGTTCCTTTTTGTTTTTCCTATGTATACTTTATTGCAGTCCTTACAATTAATTTGATAAATTCCAGATTTTTTGCTATCAGGGGTGTTCAATTTCTTATTGGTAGATTACCAAGGCTAAATTTATTTATCGGTGCCAATGTAATATTGAATTTCTTGAAATTTTTTTAAAATTTGTTTTGTATTTCAGGATGATAAGTAATATGAGTTAAGATGTTAAAAAGACTCATTAATTTACAAATTAAAAACCTCATAATGTTAGTTGCCATATTTAACTATGAATTTTATCACTCACCTCACATTCTTATTCTTTTTTATACTAATTTCGGAATTTTACACTTCAGTTCCATCGTCAGTAATTTCGTGACACAACAACAGTCACAAAATTACTGAAGATGGACCTGAATATAAAGTTCCGAAACTAGTATAAAAAAGAAGAATAATATGAGGTGAGTGATAAAAGTTTGCCTAAATAAATAATACTTCATAGTGTGAATTCCTAAAAAAGTAAATTAAGCAAAGAACATGTTAAACTAAAATCTCAATTTCATATAAACAAAATAGACTGAGGCTCTTTCTGAAGTATCAATGAAAATGAGAATCAATAAAGCTCCTGGAGAGGATGGAATCAGTATTGAACTATTTAAAAATGCAAATGCTCTGTTTTTAGAGAGATTTCTAACATTATTAAATAAACTATGGGAAGGGAGACATATTCCTGTAAATTGAACAAAATCTATTGTAATACCAATATTTTAATAAGGAGACAAGAAAAACTGTGAAAATTACAGAGGCATCAGCTTACTAAATACTGGATACAAAATTTACGCCAATATAATTAAGAACAAATTATACAAACATCTTAACAGCCTCCTCAGTGAAAAACAGAATAGCTTTCATAAAGGTCGATCCTGCTGTGACGGTTATTTCTCCATGAAATTATTAATAGAAAAACACAGGGAGGTCAATGTAGAAACACATTTAGCTTTTGTGGACTTCAAAAAAGCCTTCGACAAAATCAATAGGAATAAACTGTTGGAAATTTTAGCTGACAACAATCTACCACAACAGCATATTTTTAATTTATACAATATCTATAAAACAAATTTGATTTCAGTTCTAATCAATAACACACGAACAGAATGGACCAAAATTAATAGGGGCATAAGACGAGGCTGTGGCCTCTCGCCGTTGCTCTTTATCATATACATGGATACAATACACCAAGATTGGCGACAGATGAGACACGGTTCTATCCAAATTAATAGAAACCTATAAATAGACTCATTGCTTTTTGCAGATGATTTGGTATTAATAGCTCCAACAGAAACAGATTTACAATATTCTATACACAATTTTAATATAATTGCAAAAAGGAACAATATGGAAATCAATACAAAGAAAACTAAAGTGATGGCATTTTGTGGGAAATACCTTATATCTAGCAAAATTGTTTTGGATGATGAAATTTTAGAACGAGTAAACAAATTTAATTATTTGGGTTATAACTTAACATTTCAAGACGAAGCTGATATATCAAAGAAAATCACAAATTTTACAAAAACAACGGGGATAATTAACAGTACAATGAAACCATCTTTAGTACAGAAGAACACAAGATTACAGCTTTATAAGGTTCTCGCAAGACCAGTATTAAGATATGGTAGTGAAGCATGGACAATACGAAGAAGAGATGAAAGCCAAATAACAGCAAATGAGATGAGATTTATGCGTCGTACAGCAGGCTACATAAAGTGGGACCATAAAAGAAATGAGGAATTTATGGAAGAGTTGGACATAGAATCCATTCTTCACCATATACAAAACTACCAGAACAACTGGAAAGCCCATCTTCAACGAATGCCGTCTCATAGAATTCCAAAAGTCATACTTCGTTACTGCCCCCAAGGCAAAAGATCGCTGGAACGTCCAAAAAAGCACGGGATGGAACATTCCTCTTTGAGACCGTAATAGGCCACACGGCCTAATACTTGCATGCATGATGATGATTTAGCATTAAAGTCATAACTGTTTTGTAGGCTGATCAAACCTATCCGGGGTCGATGGATATTTTTAGTATGGAAAAATCCAAAGGGGCAAATTCTCCAGGAGGGACATGAAACCATGGGGCTCAAGTCTGAAGATTTTCAGGCTCATAAAAGATCCTAAAGCCTGAATAGAAAGGCCTCTAAGCAAAATTTACCAACCTGAACAATGTTTAAATTATCAATAAAAAATACTTTGAAAAGAAGTCGTCAGATGGCATTGTTGATAGCGATGGCTATCGGCCTTCGGATGAAAGGAGAATTAATTGTTTAAGTAGAAAGGAATTTGACATTCCTATCAGAAGTTTGAATGGCATAAAGCTTACTGCACTGATGTACGAGTCAGAGGTCCGGCGTTCGACTCCTGGTTTGAACATAATTTTTCTTTCTAAAATAATCCTAATAATACCTTAGTTGCCTGCTAGATATCTCATTGAGTCAGTATGTTGATTGAATGCCATTCATGACATCTATGGACAAATAAGGTAACTAAATTAATTTGGTCTACTAACTCCTAACAAAGGAGAGGCTATGGCTCAACATTGGACTAAGCCATTATAGATAGATAGATATTTCTGGCTTTATATATGGATAGTTATTTATTTTGGTAAAAAACACAGTTTTATTATGAGTTAGATATTTTAATTCATTTCATATTTTTTTATATTCTTGCAGGCTATAGTTTCATCACATTTATGCTTCATTGTCCATGCATTCAAACTGTTATCAAAATTTGGGAAAAAATTTACATCCATAAGAATAAGGTGAGATGAAATTTTTAAGAAGGGTAAAAGGCTGCAGTAGAATGGACCAGATAAGGAACGAGGATATCCGTGAAGAACTGCAGATCTATTCCATAAAAGAAAAGATATTTAACAACAAGATACAGTGGAAGAAACATGTAGAAAGAATGGAAGAAAGTAGATTGCCAAATAAAATCTTCCATTATTTTCCAAGAGGAAGAAGAGATGTCGGACGGAACAGGCAACTCTTGCCTAAACCAGGAAGTGAAGAAGAAGAAGAATAAGGAGAAAACTATGAATTTTGAAATTCCCGGGAAAGGGAAAAAAATTTGATTTGGAAGTTCATCGGTCAGCCAACAGAGGGATCAGAAATCAACATACAGGATAGACAACCGCAAAGCAACAATTAGAATGCATTGGCAATGTTGCATAAATGTGATGAAACTATCGTCTGCATGAATATAAAAAAAAAAAAAATGAGGTGAGTTAAAATACCTAACTCACAATAATTAAAAGAAACCTTGTATTGTTATTTCCTACAAATATTAATTATTATTCATAGATTCAATGTCAGCAATACAAGCAATAACTAGTAACCTACAAGATACCCCGATAATGCAGAACATAAGAACCATGTATAAAACTTAAAACCGGATATTTATCCCCATATAAAAATAATAAGGGTTTTTGTTTTGTTTATAATTATATTTATTTATATGAAGAATGGACATCAGATTGATTTATAGAATTCAAATTTTTTTATAAGTATATAAAAAAAATAACCAGTCAATATAAACTGTTAATACAGTTAGATGTTTTTATAATTGATGCAGTATGTAAAATACTTCAAATATTCAAATTGATAATTTTTATAAAGAAATAAATGGGATTGGTGGAATTGGATAGAAGTTAGCTTGAAAATACTCCTTCCTTTTCTGTTGGACCAATCAGAACCTAGAGGTTATTACATAATAAAAAAGATGGCTACAATACTTGAAGATGGTCGGTCATGTTCAGCGACTGCTCCTTAAAGAATAAGGAAATAATTGTTTATTTTATTGATGTTGGTTGAAAGAAATAGTGTTAAAAGTATGAAAGATTATATAGTGATATAATAGTCATCCATCTTGGTGAAAAACAGTTTCTAAGTGAAAATAATGAATAATAATGACTGGATTGACCGTTAGCATTCGTCATCCATTAAATACATAAAATGGTAATTTTCTAGAAGTGAAAAATATCAACCTAAGCCGGAATCTTTTGGAACTTTTAAATTACAAGATTCATCTTGACCAAAGTGAAAGTTTTAAATAAACTAACTTATCGTTCAACTGTTAATAAAGTGTTGTTATTTGTGTAAGAAACTTTTCCTCATTCCCCTGAAGAGAGTTATTAGTGCCGTGGCAGATTTAAAGTGATTTAAGTTATATCACAAATCTTCAACTTCGGATATCTCACCGAGAAACCCAACTTTAAATGTCTCCACAACGAGGGGCACAAAATTAAATACAGCTTCAAATGGCGCATCAACGAGGGCTCGAATGGGAATCGAACCAGGGACCTGTAAACCTGAATCGAACCAAGGACCACGAGAATGAGGAAAGTAATAAAAATCTTCAAAAGTGAGTACAGTTAAAATTTATATGTGAAAAGTGAATTAGTGATAATAACAATTAATGCTTTTAAGAAATAAGAAAATATTAAAATACCCAACAATGGCCAATAACGAAAATACAACTTGTAAAACTGTTAATATTGAAAACGAACAAATTAGTGAAGGCCAAGAAAATTTAATTTTGTGTAACAATGAAAATAATGAAACTAATGATACACCTCCTTGGGTAGCATTATTAATAAGTAAATTAGAGAAGAATAGTGCAGAATTAAAAGAAATTAGGAAAGACAATTCAAATCTCAGTAATAAATTAGAAAAGAATAGTGATGAATTAAAAGAAATTAGGAATGACAATTCAAATCTCAGTAATAAATTAGAAAAGAATAGTGATGAATTAAAAGAAATTAGGAATGACAATTCGAATCTCAGCAATAAAATTGATACAAATATTTCCAATCTTAGTAAAGAAATTAAAGAAAATAACTTAAAACTAGATGAAAAATTAGAAAGCATTAGGTTAGAATGCAAACAAAACAATTCTAAACTGGAAAAGAGAATAGTAAATATAGCCAAAGATTGTAAAAATGAGATAGAAAAATGTAATGAAAAGATTGATGAAACTCATAATCAAATAGAAACATCTTTGATTGAGGTAAGGCAAAGTTGCCAAGATAAAATCGAAGAATTAGGAAACTAAAGTCGAAGATAGACTAAAAATTTTCGAAGAAAGTGTTATCTTAGGTAATGAAGAACTTCAATCAAAGATAACAAATGAAGTAATTATTATAAAAGAACAAGTTGAAGGATGGATAACTAAGATTGTTGAACTTGAAAACAAATATGTGTCAAAAACTAGTGAAAAGGAGATTGAGGTTATGTCAGGACATTCTAGTAATGTTAATAATGATCCTCCTTCTAGTAGTAGTAGTAAAAATGTATGTAAAATTCCTGCTAATCTTTTAGGGGAAATTAACTTACCTAATTTTGGTGATACTGTAGGCCAAAGCCCTACTGATTTCATTAGGGAAATTGAAGAATACTTCGAAATCAAAGGAATAGAAGACAAGTTCAGAATGTTCTTCATAAGAAAAAGTTTAAAAGACAATGCAGAGTCTTGGTTTAAGATAGCTTGCCATGATTCAATGACTTATCAAACATTTAAAAATGCTTTCTTAGGTTACTACTGGGGACCAGAAAGACAAAACAAACTTAGGTTAGACCTAACTAGTGGAAAATTCTCCAACAATGGTAAACAAGGTTATCTTAATTATTTCTTGGAGAAGGCAAAAATGGCATCATTGTTACAGCCTCCAATAGATGAGAGAACTTTAATTTCTATGTTATCGCATCACTTCCCAGATGAGATTAGATATCATTTGATAGTAGCCAGACCACAAAATGTTTCTGAAATGTTAGAGTTGTTAGCTCTACTAGAGAATAAAAGAGAAGTAGATAAATGTAGTAAAAGAAATTTATTTGGGGAAGGGGCAGAGCCCTATAATAAGAAAGGTAATTTTGTAACTAAAAGAAATGATGAATATCATAATGAGAATAGAGAAAGAAGTTTCAAACAGGGCAACAATAATAATAGGTTTGTTCAAAATAGAAACAGCCCAAATAAAAATAGGATGACTAATAATTATAGTAAACAATAACCAGAATGGATGGTTCAAACGTAATGAAAATAGGAATGACAGACAAATTAATTATATGGATGTTAACAGAGTAGGAGAAAATAGAAATAGGTATTGGACTTCTCCCTGTAGAGGTAAAAGAAGAAGGAATGCCTATGGTAATGAAAATAAAGGGTATTTCCAACGACAACAAAATTGTCAAATTAATGAAACTAGTGATAGGACAGAGCAAAATAGAATAGACTCTGTAACTATTCACAACCAAAGTCAAGATATACCTAGTAATGAAAATGACCACGAAGTAAATCACAGGATACCTCATGCTTTAAACGCATAGAAGGTACATTAAAGACTCCGCAATGTACCTCAATCGTTATGAACTTAGGGGTCCAAAATAGATGCTTTGATAGGTTTCAAAATTTAGAAATTGTACCAGCAAATATGAGAGGAGATAGTAAGTTATGTACCTCAAGACAGCGAGATAGCATAATATTGAATAATCATTTGAATATTTCTAAGAATCAGGATACTATGCCTGTTACTAATAAAGAATTAAATGTCATAGGACGACCACCCAAAATTAAAGTAAATATTTTAACAATGATGTTACTTGCATAGCGGATAGCGGCTGCTCAAACACAACAATAGATCAGAAATTTTATAATTTCTTAGTCAACAAAGGGAATAAGATAATGACTGTAAGAATATGTGGAGTGTATTGTACTCTTGCGATAGGCAAGAAGAAACTGCCAATTAAGCTACAGTGCCTTCTAGATTTACATATCGGAGGATATTACTTCAGTGCAATATGTTTAATTTCTCCATACTTGTCTTGTGATATGTTAATAGGCTGCGACCTGTTGGAGCAATATAATGCCATAATAAATTTTGAGTGTAAGAATATTTCCTTGTATAATGAAGATAATGTGAGAGTCGTCATCCCATTTGATAATGAATATGAGGAGAATAAGAATCTAAGTAAGAAGGAGAGTGACATTGCTGAAGAACACATTTTTATAGAGAATATTGTTGTTCACGAGGAGAGGGAATTGGTGAATGGCCGTGGATGCCAAATGCAAGATAATATTGCAGTTAATTGTACTTCCGACAAAAGTGTCGAGGGCGAAGAAAGCCTTACTAATGAAAATGGTTGTGCTGACGATTATGTCGCATGTAAATGTTGTGATTTAGAATGTGTCTCTTGCAATACTGAGTATGATGAAATTCCTCTATTATATTGTGTGAGTGACGAACTTGATAAAGACATCTGTGAAATGATAAAGGAAAAAGTCAAAGACACTCATGGCATAAACAATGAACAGAAAGGCATGTTGTATGACATCTTAATGAAAAATAAGAGTTCTTTTTCTTCGAAGCCAGGATTGTGCAACTGTTTTAAATATTCCTTTAAAGTGATGGAACATCCACCTATAAATATTAAAAGTAGACCCATCCCTATTGCTATCAGAGAGCAGGCAGATCAAATGATAGATGACATGTTAATGCAAGGAATAATACAGAAATCTGATTCTCCTTACGCCAACCATATTTGCTGGGTGCTAAAACCTAATGGCAAAATTCGCCTGTGTTTAGACAGTCGTAGGACTAATTCTTTCACTGTCCGGGATAATTATAGGCCCGAGACAATTGAAGCATCTATAGCAAATATGAAAACAGGTAGATTTATTAGTTCTATTGATTTAACTTCTTCATTTTGGCAGATAGAACTAGACCCCAAAGTTCGGCCCTATACAGCTTTTATACATAATGGAAAAGTATATGAATTTTACCAGGTGTGCATTCGGTCTAAGAAATAGCGGAAGTGCGCTTCTTAGAGCCCTAGATATTGTACTATCTGATGATGTTAAAAGACATTGTACTATATATGTTGACGATGCAATTATTATTGATAATGTTTTTGAGAATCATATATCTCATATTGATTTAATGTTGTCTCAATTAAAGAATAGTGGAATGACAGTCAGCCTAGAAAAGTCTGTGTTTGTTAGGTCGGAGGTTCAATTCCTAGGATATAGGATCTCTAATAAAGGGATTACTCCTGACCCAGACAAGGTTCAAGGAATCTTAGAAATTCCTTCACCAAAGAACATAAAACAACTTCGTAGATTTTTAGGAATCTTAAATTACTATTCGAAGTTTGTCATCAACTATGCCTCAGCGGTTAGTAAGCTGAGAGGGCTGCTGAAGAAAGATAGTAAATGGAGATGGACAGAGGACCATCAATCTACTTTTGAATATGTTAAGAAGTTATTTGCAAATAGTATTTCACTACAGAGACCAAAAATGGACAGAGAATTCCATTTATACACAGACGCGAGTAAAACTGGCCTCGGTGCTGTTTTAACTCAATTTGACGATGATGGGCAACAGTATGTTGTGTCGACAGCTTCGCGCTCGACTACCATCATTGAAGGAAATTACACTGTTTCAGAGTTGGAGCTTACAGCAATATTTTATGCTCTAAATAAATTTAGAATTTATGTTTATAAAAACAAAGTTATTGTTCATAGTGACCACATTTCACTAAGTTTTATAAGTAAATGTAGATTATCCAATAATAAACTGAGTAGGATGATCATGGAAATAATTTCCTATGATATTGAAATAAAACACATAGAAGGAGAACAGAATGTGTTTGCTGACCTCCTGTCTAGATTGAAAAGTGTTGGGAAAATACCTGAAACTGTACATACTCCTAAACACGAAGTAGTAATGTTTAATGTAAAACTGTATAGAGACAAAGGATTTTCATTGTTTATGAAAAACATTGTTGAGCATCAAAAAATCTGATATAGAGTTACAACGATTGAAGTATAGTGCGAGAGATATAAATAATGATGACAAAAATGGAATTGATTGTAATAAGAAAATCGGTATAAAGGATGACATTCTTTACAAATTACATGGGAGAAATGTAAAAAAATGGAAAGTTATAATTCCTAATAATATGGAAGTTCCACTATTTAGAACTTTTCATGTCGGCTTAAATCATGCAGGTTGTGAAAAATTAGCTCTCAACATAAGTGAATTTTTTTATGTTAAACATTTAGATAAAAAGTTGAGAAAGTTTACTTCTTCATGCATAACTTGTCAAAAAGCCAAATGTATGAACGTAAAATATGATATAGTTCCACAAAACATATTAAGGAACAAAGTAAATAGCTTAGTAGTAATGGATACTCATGGAGAAATGCCTACTACACAATTTGGTTACAAGCATATTCTTGTATTATCTGATGTATTCTCAAAATTTGTAAAAATATATCCATTAAGAAGTTGTAAATAGCAGAGCTTGCCTAGGTAAAATTGTGAGAGATTATTTACCTAATTATGGACCTATTGATGCACTACTTAGTGATAATGCTTCAGTGTTCTCAAGTCCTAAGTTTAAAGATAAACTTACTGCGATAGGAATTAAATTGTACCATTGTAGTAAATATCACCCAAAAAGTAATCCCTGTGAGAGAGTTAATAGGGAAATTACTACAAGTTTAAGAATTTTGACCCATCATAAACATTCTGACTGGTTTAAACATATCAGCGTCATAGAGAATGTTATGAATCATTCAATTAATGTCAATACTGGGGAAGCACCCATATTCCTAATGACAGGTAAACAACCTGACAGGTTAATTGCTAATTTACCATTACCTATCATTGATAAAAGTCAAATCCCGGAGACATCCGAGGAAATATGTAAAAGAGTTATTGAAAGGTTAGAATGTCGCGCAGAAAAGCGCAACAATAAGGTTAAAAGACATAAAAGGAAGTGGAATCCCAAAGTTGGAGACAAAGTTCTCATAAGGGATATTTCATTATCCAATGCTTTAAAGAAACAATATCATAGGATGAACCTATTGTATAAAGGTCCCTATGAAATATTTAAAAATTTTAATGATACTACATATGAGCTAAGAGAAATAGACACTAGAAAAGAAATTGGAAAATATTCCAAAGAACTGTTGAAAACCATTTCAGACTCCTATTAATTAGTTGTAGCTGGTGACTTCAAATAGTTCAAAGTGTATTTAAAATATTGTATGTAAATTTTGTAAAATTAATACTTCTATTTCATTATGTAACATGTATTTATTATAATTGTGATGTATTACATTGTATTGATTCTAATACAGATGAATCTTGTATAGAAAGAAACTTGATATTTGGGGAAAGTGATTTATTTTAATTTAGCCTCACACTTAGTTGTAGCTAAGATTAAAATAAATCAGGGGCAATTTTAAAACCGGATATTTATCCCCATATAAAAATAATAAGGGTTTTTGTTTTGTTTATAATTATATTTATTTATATGAAGAATGGACATCAGATTGATTTATAGAATTCAAATTTTTTATAAGTATATAAAAAAAAATAACTGGTCAATATAAACTGTTAATACAGTTAGATGTTTTTATAACTGATGCAGTATGTAAAATACTTCAAATATTCAAATTGATAATTTTTATAAAGAAATAAATGGGATTGGTGGAATTGGATAGAAGTTAACTTGAAAATACTCCTTCCTTTTCTGTTGGACCAATCAGAACCTAGAGGTTATTACATAAAAAAAAAGATGGCTACAATACTTGAAGATGGTCGGTCATGTTCAGCGACTGCTCCTTAAAGAATAAGGAAATAATTGTTTATTTTATTGATGTTGGTTGAAAGAAATAGTGTTAAAAGTATGAAAGATTATATAGTGATATAATAGTCATCCATCTTGGTGAAAAACAGTTTCTAAGTGAAAATAATGAATAATAATGACTGGATTGACCGTTAGCATTCGTCATCCATTAAATACATAAAATGGTAATCTTCTAGAAGTGAAAAATATCAACCTAAGCCGGAATCTTTTGGAACTTTTAAATTACAAGATTCATCTTGACCAAAGTGAAAGTTTTAAATAAACTAACTTATCGTTCAACTGTTAATAAAGTGTTGTTATTTGTGTAAGAAACTTTTCCTCATTCCCCTGAAGAGAGTTATTAGTGCCGTGGCAGATTTAAAGTGATTTAAGTTATATCACAAATCTTCAACTTCGGATATCTCACCGAGAAACCCAACTTTAAATGTCTCCACAACGAGGGGCACAAAATTAAATACAGCTTCAAACTGAAGAAACTCAAGATAAACACATTGTATTACAGTGGGTACCATCACATATGGGACTACTGGGTGATGAACAAGGAGACTTCTTAGCAAAGAAAGGCTCCAAAATCAGTCTGAGGACAAGAAGAGAGATAGCCTTACAAAGAAGACAACAGCAGCTAAAACAGAAAATACATCTCAAAAGAAGAGAATAGAATATAAAAGATCTTCAAATTAAAAGAAATATGCTGAAACAATAAAACACCTTCTTAGAAGAACAGCAGTAGCTCTCTTCAGATCAGAAATGGGCCATGACTGTCTGGATGACCACCTTCTCAGAATAGGGATTGTCCCTAGAACTATGGGATGCTCCTTGTGTGGAGAAAATATTCTCCTAAGCAAGAAACACTTGCTATACTGCAGGTGACTTGACCCCGAGAAAAAGGACAGGAAAGACATCATCATCATCTACAAGGTATGGGCCTGTTGACCCGTTCTGCTCCCCGGTGCACTATATGCTGCAGGTGCAGGTCGTCTTTCCAACGACGTTTTGGTCTTCCTACATTTCTTCGGCCTAGAGGCCTATAATGAAGCAGCTGTTTTGATAAACGATTATTTGGCATTCTTTGTATATGTTCAAGCCAATTACGTTTATTTGTGTGTATTCTCTCGTTTATATTATAGATTTGTAGTTCATGTCTGATATCTTGACTTCTCTTTTGATCTCTTAGAGATAAACCTGCAACTGATCTGAGAAATCTCATTTCTATTGTCTCAATTTTATTTTTATCAGAGATCGTTAAAGGCCAAGTCTCAGACCCGTATGTTAATGTTGGGACGGCTACTGTTTTGTAAAATTTTAATTGAGTTTCCCTTGTGGTCTTATTTCTCAAATATCTTCTTATCACAGGACTTTATTGGGAAGCAAGAGGGCTAATGGTGTAAACCAAACTCCAGCCAATTGAAAACAACAACAAACATTAAACATATTTTTATGTCTGTATACTAACAAGTTTGTAATGTAATAGAAAATAATATATCACATCTGTGAGTAAATAGTGCTGATTATTTAACTCATGCCCCAAATGGGAGTCAATGACCAAATCATGTTTCAATGATTTTTGATTTACAACTAACCACAGTCGTGTTTCACCTAGAATTTACCAACCAAAGTTTATCATAATAAAGAAAGCACCTCCTTTTTAACATTCTGAATAGGTCATAGCATTATTTTGCAGTGACTGACTCTTTAAGAAATACGGCTACCAGATTATATATATAGTGCATGAATGTCAACACATAGCGCATGCAGGAGTTAATATAAAAACATTTGTAGCAGATTATACCACCAAAAAAAGATACCACTGTTTGCACTTTCTTAAATATATTTTTTCCCAGGTTATAACATCCCAGAAAAATATAACTGTCATATTTACATCATAGGACATCAGAAGTGAATTAATATACAGTTTGATGTGTTTCATTTTTTCTCCACTGGAGTGCATTCTTACAATATTGTGTTCCTTTGGCAATAAATAATATGATCTGGTTGCAGTGATGAACAAAAGAAGCAAATGAAGCATACCAATCGTTTCTCATTTGTTTTCAAACATCGCTGTTTACATTAAATAATAACATTTTTTAAATAACTATATTTAAATAATGAATTGTAAGTAAACAGCTTAATTTTAATCGTTAAATAGTCCTAACAAATGCCACTCTTGATTTCCAAATTCTCTAGATAAATTGGAAATCACTCATGGCATTACTTATGATAATTTTTTGTAATATTTGTGGGAAAGTGGCTTCTGCAATATAAAAGCAAAATATAACTCCATTAGTAAAGAAAGTGCACCGTCTTTATTTTGGATGAAGAATAGGGGATCAAAATAATGGGTGGGCTCTCCATATTTATTGCACTGGCTGTTACACCAATCTTGGCAATTAACTGAAAGGGAGAAGGAGATCAATGCTCTTTCTATGTCCTTTATTTGGAGGAAATCAACAGCAGTTAGTACAACTATTTTGTTGCCTATGTGAGCAGTTATGGGCAATTTGTTGTATAAACTGCATAGTGCAACAGGCCTATCAACATGTGCCAATTACATAGGTGAATGATTATTGCCAGTAAAAGGGTGACATGTAGTCTTAATATGTCGGGCCATCAGTCATTATAGTCTCAGTGATAGCATTCTATAATGCTCTAAAATATAAGAACAAATGCAGAAGTGAATCATGGATTAAAACACAGATAGACAGTAATGATATGAGGTGAGTGTAAAGAATTTTATTTTAAATTTTAGTTCATGAATATTTATGGTGAAATTAAATGTTTCTTACCTCTCCTCATATAAATTTTCTAAGTAGATCACATTTTCAAGACCACAACAGTCTCATCTTCAGCACTTTCTTGGCCAAGAAAGTGCTGAAGATGAGACCGTTGTGGTCTCGAAATCATGATCTACTTAGAAAATTTATATGAGGAGAGGTAAGAAACATTTAATTTCACCATAAATTAAACCTCATAGTGATTAATTCCTATAAAAGTTAAAAATAAATTATGACTATTTCCCTAAAGATGTCATGAACAGTATGTGGTCAACATACTGATACTATGAGCCATCTAGTAGACAACTAAAGTATTAATTAGGAAGGTAATTACATACATTAGGTAATAATATATAGCAAAAAAAAAAAAATTAGGAAAAAATTTCAAAATATAAATCTCATTCTAATACACAAAGAATTAATAAATGAGTTGGAGATAATGTTTTCACATCTCACCTCACAGATGTTAAAACATTTTCTCCAACTCATTTATTAATATAAATACCTCATAGTGTTTCCTCCAACTGTAAATTTAATTAAACACAAAGAATTAATTCAATGGAGAATGAACAATTTTTCTTTCATTATAAGAAAGAATTACACACCCAGTTTTGTTTCTCTATACCAACCACTTAAAACCATGTCCATAAATAAAATATTTGTAATATTAATCATAAAAGTGATAGGAAGTAGCACAAAGTATTTTATCAAAGATACTGAATCAGTTATATATATTAATTAATATTTAAAGGAAGTGACTCTATAAGGTTTATTTTAATTAATAGCGAGTTAGAATTTTAATGACTACCTCATATTTGTAGATTTCTTCAAGACCAGCTTCAACAAGTTACGTATTTTTTTTTTTACTTTAAAATCATTAGGAAGTAACATTATGAGGTTTAATTTAATAATTGAGTTTGTATTTTTTAACATTCTTACCTCACATGATTGTTTATCCAGACATATGTTTCAGGGCTGTTGCCCCATCTTCAGCACTGCACAAACCAAGTTCTTTGGAACACAGATCCAGGGCCGACAACTTGAAAAAAAAACTGTTTGTGCAACGCTGAAGATGGGGCAACAGTCCTGGAACATATGTCTGGATAAACAATCATATGAGGTAAGAATGTTAAAAAATACAAACTCAATTATGTTACGTATGATTATCAATTCCTTCTAATTCTGTAACAGTTATTTATACCTCATCTCACATTCTACTCTCTCACTTGTGACATTTTTTGAAGGAAATGTCCTTCGAAACGTGTCTCAGGTGAGAGCAAATATGAAGTGAGGTGTAAATAATTAATTCAATTTCTTCGATTTGTAATATAATCGAAGACACAACTTTATTAACAACCAGTGTCAAATGTTTTATCAGTTCAATGCTCATCTGATAACTGCCTAAAAGCAATTTTCAGTTGTTCTACTGTATGAAGATTATTTTAATAATTTCACTTTTCAAATTAAAGAAAAAGGTTACAAGATTTAGATTTATCAGGAGAACAGAGCATCATAACCAGAAGTAAACAAACTCCACAAAGTAGCATAACTGCTGTAGTGGAATGAAACATTCCAGAAGTCTCTCTGTAAATTATTTCTTAAAATATTCATAGTTAAATGTGGGAAATAACATTATGACGTTCTTATTCATGAAGAATGAGTCATTTTTTATATCTTACCTCATAGTTTATGTTTTCTTAAACATGGGAATTTCGAAATTCCTGATGAACGGAACCTGATTTCAAAGTTCATCAAATCAAAACCAGATGGCAATGTTATAGATGGAGATTCCAACAAAAATCCAGTAGTTATAATGTCAGTTCAAAATGGAAGGGATGTTTCCTCTTGAAAATTGCAGTTCCCGCATTTAAGAAAATATAAACTATGAGGTAAGATAAAAAATGACTAATTCTTCTTAAAATATATTCCATTCCATAGTAATTCTGCCCGAGGACAGATCTTTCACTGCAATCATGGCATTTTCATGCTACGCTTTGCAACCTAGGGAATTATAGATGTGGTAGCTTCCCATTACTTTCCACACCTGTGAAGGATGATGATGTTAATGATAAGGATGATGATGATGACTGGATGACTTTCGGGGACCGTTGGGCCCTAAGCTTCTGACATTTGTCTTACAGGTAAGGAAAAACCCCGAAAAAATCTCACCCAGATGTCAGTCCCAACCGGGAATTGAACCCGGGCCTGCTGCGTGACAAGGCAGCATGCCACATCAGTGGACTGACTTAAAATATATTAATCTATCATATTGGATTTTTTATTCTCTACTGTTATTAATATTCTTCAAATACTCACTTTTCTGATGCTAGAATCATTTTAGCCATCATGGGATCAACAGGGAACTCTGCCATTCTCCGACCCAGCTTTGTAAGTTCTCCTTGATGATTTAGGGCACCCAGTGCATATAACTGTTCCAAAGCTAAAACCTGTTAAAAAAAACTCAAGAGATTATAAAAGTGACAAGTCATATGTTTATACATAATCTATTATTGTAATCTTAATATTTAAAGGAAGTGACGCTATGAGGTTTATTTAATTAATGTGGAGTTAGAATTTTCACAACTCACCTCATATTTATAGATTTCTTGAAGACCAGTTTCGATATGTTAAGTATCATTATCAATTCTTTTTTACTCTTAACTTATTGTAATGTTCAACTAACAAGGGTTAAATGTTGTCATGACTCTTTATCACCTATATGTCTCCATGTCTTTAGTGTGTCTGGATATTTATTATTAATATTATTATTATTATTCTATTTCATCAAATTAAGCCTTCTGACCTATATTTACATCAAGTTGGATTTAATGAATCTTCCCATCCAGTAAATGGGTGGGGTATAACACTTCTACGTTCTATTGGTTTGTACTTTAATACTTTAATAACAGCTGATGGATTCTATCTGTAGGCATTTTTTTAACATGTTCATACCAGTTTTTTCTCATATTGTCAATTCTATTTGTTAAATTAAAAATATATAAGGGGAACCAGGGACATCTTCCTTGAAACCCACTTAGGTAACTCTTAGCAGGGATGGATCCGAGTCTAAGTCGGTGACTAAGTACTGCTAAGGATCCAGTATTGCGGGGTAATACTTTACCCTTGTCCAGGGTTACAGACGAAGACCACAATGGCAGCGAAGGTGGTGAGGAAAATATTTCAACTCGGCGGAACTGGCAGAAGTGGCAACTCTTTCTTCAGAGTTTAAAAGGAGCCCATTCTCAGGATAACAGGAGTGAAGTCTCCAACAACTTAAAGTCGGAAGGAGAAACCCTTTCTGCGGGGATTATACACAGAAGAGCAAGTCCAGAGGCTCTATTGTGGCAGCCCCACCACTAGATTTGTCCTGCGCAACATTTGTAACGTTGTCAGGAGATATTTACATTACTGAGAATCATCAAGTGAGTAACTGGACTGATCAACCTAAGATTATCAGAGCGTTTATTATTATAAAATGTATTTTTGTATTGTAAGCCTATGTTTTCCCTTTACAGAGATTTAGGCGCTCTCCCCCTACAGGGAAGAATTTGAACCATATTAATTTACTTGTTTTCGTATAGATGTCATTTTGAGTGGTACATGGTTAGCATTCCGCCTCATACTGACATCTAGGAAATCAAGGTAGTACTAGGACGGGAAAATTCGGTAAATTTTGCTTAGAGGCCTTTTCATTCAGGCTTAAGGATTTTTTACAAGCCTGAAAATCTTCAGACTCGGGACCCATGGCTTAAAGTCCCTCCCGGAGGACTTGCTCCTTGGATTTTTCCATCCTAAAAAAATCCATCGACCCCAGCCGGGTTTGAACCTGCGACCCTTGGGACCAGAGGTAAGGAGCATAACCACTAGTCCACCGCGGCTGACATTTTTACATTATAAAATGTAAAAATTAATTTATATTTGGGTTTCAATGCCATTGACTGGACTTTTCATGCTTCAGGTTCAATACTAGGTAAATAGGTGGCAAAAATGTTGTCTGTTCTCAACTTTACACACCAATCAGCATACCATGTCAATAGATGATGTGTTCTTGTATACAAAGACAAGTGTAGGATTAATATATTTTTAAGTTTTTTTATGTTATACTTAAATTAACACTTTCCAGACTTGGACAGTCGTTGTTTGGTAGTGATGGCTATCGGACTTTGGATGAAAGAGGTTTATATAAGAGTTAAGAATTCTTGAAGTTCATATCAGTATTTGAATAGTGTAACTGGTATCATACTAACATATAGAGTCAGAAATGCAGGGTTTGAGTCACAGTTCGAGTGTTAAATTTTTCTTTCTAAAAATATCTTTAAGTATTATATGAGGGATGGTGACAAAGAGAAGAGAGAAGATGAAACTCAATGCAGGAATATAGCCTACTCCTATCAAAAAGCACCAAGGTACTACCAGGCATGTCCCCCATCCAATGGACAAATTGCTATCAATAGTATCACATGCCTTCTCAATATATATACTACAGAGGGATTTGTTAAACAGTACCAACTAAATTGGAAACACCATCTTGAAAGAATGAGTACAAATTGGATCCCTAAAGCTTTACAACGTACATAAGAGAAAAATTTGCGTCTAGATCGTAACTCGCCTCGGTAGCTCAGTTGGTAGAGCACTTGGCCCGGAAAGCCAAGGGTCCCGGGTTCGAGTCCCGGTCTAGGCGAAAATTTTTCTCTTCAAATATAATCCCTAAAGCTGTTTATAATTATATACCAAGAGGACGAAGATCTCTGGGCCGTCCTATGAAACGCTGGAGGGAATATTTTCTATAGGATCGTAACAGGTCTTGGCCTAATACTTGGAAGGAAGAAGAAGACAGAGGGATTTGAAATTTAATCTGATGCACACTCTAACAATTAAAAATGGAACACTACCAACCCTTCATAGTCCCGGGGAGGTAAATTTATTACAATTAAAAATTCCAAAGCTGTTGTGTCTCACCATTATTATTTTAAATATTTATAGAAGTTTGCCTAAGAAACTGGACTAGAAAATGTAAACCAATGGAAATTCCAATTAATCAACAATATGTGTTACACCATCTATTATTTGCAGATGACCAAGTAGTGATTACTCAGGACAAGGAAAATGCATTACACATGATAAGGAAATTAATTGAGGAATACAACGAATTGGGATTAAATATCAATATTAAGAAAACTGAATATCTCACGACAGAACTAGAAAATGAAGAGAAATTACAAGGTGAAAATGTGGAAATTAAAAAAGTTGAAAAATTCAAATATATCAAATATTTGAAAAATTCACATATTTAGGATCAACTTTAGAATCAGATGGGAAAACTTATAGTGAAAAGTAATTGAATGTTAGATTCAGTCCTATGGAGTAAAAATATTATAAATAAAACCAAGACATTGATATTTAAATCATTAGTACAAAGTGTTATGTTGTATGATGGAGAGATCTGGACTTTGGGTAGACAGCAAGCAAAAAAATTATTGACAAAGATGGATTTTTGGCGAAGGGCATCAAGAAAATCAAGAAAGGAGAAAATTCGGAACCAGAAAATTAGAGAAATAATGAATGTTAAACATAATATTGTAGAAATAATAGAATAACAAAGATTGAAATGGTATGGACATCTGAAGAGGATGGAGAATAAAAAAAACCCAAGAATGATGCTGCATTTGAATGCTGAAGGCAGGAGGAGGAGGGGGAAACTCAAAGAACAGTGGATGGATGAAGTGAGAAGAAACATGATCAGCAGAGTCCTCAAAGAAGATGCTGATGATAGAAATCTGTGGCAGAGCAAAATACATTTGGGCTGAAGGATAACTACTGTAAAATGTAGAAAAAATCCTTGAAAAAAAATGTCCAACCATACTGGGATTCAAGCCTAAGTCTGTCTCATCCAGGCCCTTAGTTTAACATTAACACTTTCTTTAAAGAGCATTTATGGTTTATTTATATATAGTAAAATGACCCTCAGGGGTCCTCATCTAGGGGATATGTGGATGGCGACCACAAGGTGCCCAAGCTGAGCAAAACATTTCTTCCACTTACTTGTGTTTTGCACTCTTTTAACTTTACTATCTAACCTCTCTTGGTTAACTCTTGTTTTTTTCGACCCCGACGCTATTAGGGCATCCGAGGGCTAGGGAGTCTTTCCTTTCTTCCATTTCTTCTTTCCTTTATTTCCTTTTCTTCTCCAGAAAAGCCTGACCAGAGGCTATATGATGGCAGCCCCATCACTGGTCTTGCCTTCCTTTGGCCGGCAACCAATCGAAGGGACTATTATTATGCTTTCAAGTCTTATACGAGAATTTCCCGGAAGTCACTGGGCCGTCCTATGAAACGCTGGAGGGAAAATTTTCTATAGGATCGTAACATGCCTTGGTCTAATACTTGGAAGGAAGAAGAAGAAGAAGATATAGTAAAATGAATGGTTCTTTGAACTTCTGACAATTCAGAATTTGAGAATTGTGAATTGAGTTTATATCAAAACTGGCTTATTAAGTTATGTAGATAGGAAATAACACTATGAGGTTCTTTAATATTGTTTATTTTTTATTATTTCACTCACCTCATACTTCATAAATCATAGCAGACCCTGGGTTTCTTCACGTAATTTGTGACATTGTCAATGCTGCGTCACGTTCACAACTGACGTCCAACGGCCTTCTATCCTGCAGACTGACCTCCGCGCCATCTGGTGGCCGACCGAAGAATTTCCAAATCAGTCCTCTTTCTTTATAACCGGGTATTTCAAAGTTCATAGTTGTATTTTCATTCTTGCATATGTAAATTTTTTCCCAAATTGTGAGTTCCTTCGGTTTTTCCAATTGTTTAAGTAATTTTGTTTTGTTTTCAATTCTATGTTTTTCTGACCAGGCATGTGCAGCTATTGCAGATTTTTCGGTTTCTCCATTTTTAACATTTCTGAGGTGTTCTTTTAATCTTGTATTTAGATTCCTTTTTGTTTTTCCTATGTATATCTTTTCACAATCTTTACAATTAATTTGATAAATTCCCGATTTTTTACAGTCTTCAATTTTTTCATTTTTGTTGGTTTTTATTAAATTACCTAAGCTGTAATCATTTTTCGGTGCTAATTTAATGTTGAATTTGTTGAAAATTTTTTGAAACTTGTCAAATACGAAAGGATGGTATGTGAACTTCTTGAATTTTTTGCCTATATTTTTATCTGTCTGAAGAGTACTTTCATTGATGACTTTTTGTTCTTTGAATTTATTTATTTTCTTGTGTATCATTTTCTTGTGAAAACCATTATCCTTAGCAATTTGTATGATGTGTTCTTTCTCTTTTTTGTAATTTTCTTTGCTCATGGGGACATTCACAAGTCTGTGTGTTAAACTATTAAATACTGCCTGTTTGTGTGAAAAATGGTTAAATCCAGTAGCTTTTATATAATTGTCGATGTGAGTTTCTTTTCTGTAGATTCCAAATTCTATTTTCTTTTTTTCTTCATTCCTAATCAATTTAAGGTCTAAAAATGGTATTTCATGATTATTTTCTATTTCCACTGTAAATTTGATTGTTTTATTTTGAATATTTAACAGTTTAATGGCATCTTCTAATTGTTTCTCTTTTACTATTGCTATGATATCATCTACGTATCTTCTCCAAAATTTAAACATCAAAGGATGTGCTTTAGTTACATGACATTCAAAATTCCCCATAAACATGTCTGCTAAGAATGGTGATAATGGATTTCCCATTGCGAGTCCTGATTTTTGTCTAAAGTATTTTCCTCTAAAGGTGAAGAACATTTGATTTAAGCATAATTTTGTTAGTTTTATGTATTCTTTAACGCTATCATCATCTAATTTGTTTTCTTTCAACCATTTTTCTAAAATTTTCAAAGTTGTGTCAGTCGGTATGTTTGTGAATAATGAAGTAACATCAAATGAGACCAATCTTTCTGAAGGTTCTATTTCTACATTTTCTAATTTCTCAACTAATTGGTAAGAATTTTCTACTGCTAAATTTTCAAATTTTTCCATACCTTTAAATTTATTGTTAAGCCATTTGGATATGTTATATGTCGGTGAATTTATATTGTTGATGATAGGTCTCATTTTCTTTCCGTCTTTGTGGATTTTAGGAAGACCATGAATGTTGGGGTTTCTGGGATTTGGTATTTTTAATTTAAACTTTTCCTTTTGTGTCATAATTTTTTTAATTGATTTTAGGCTGGTTTCAACTTCTTTAATTGTTTTTGCGAGAGGATTTGTTTTAATTTCTTCATATTCTTCCCCCTTTAATAAATTCTCCATCCTATCATTATAATCGTCTTTATCCAAAATTACCAAATTATTCCCTTTGTCTGACTTTGAAAAAACAACATTTTTATTATTAATGTTTCTTATTTTCTTCATGTTTGTTTTACATATGTTTTTTAGTTTTGTGTTTTTAATTTTTTCAATAACTTCCCCACATTCTTTTCTGATTATTGTTTGTTCTTCAAAATTCATGTCATCTATAGCAATTTCAATATCAGCTATGTAATCTTCTAAATTGTTAGAGTAACTAATGCATGTTTTCAATCCCTTGTCCAAAATAGATATTTCTTCTTTTGTAAAGTTTTCAGATGATAGGTTAATTACATTATTCTCAATTTCTTTATCCCTCCCTAATGTAGTGGTTATACTTTTTGTACTTATATTTTTTCTTCAATTTTTTTAAATCAGGTTTTAAATTAATTATCTTTTTCTTTTGTACATCAAATTTTTTCTTCATTTTGAGGTTCAATTGGTTGTAGAAGTTTTTTTCTAGGTTATCCCAAATTATTTGTCCTAAATTGTTGTTTAATCTTAGATGTAAAAAGTACAGAGAGGACTGATTTGGAAATTCTTCGGTCGGCCACCAGATGGCGCAGGTCAGTCTGCAGGATAGAAGGCCGTTGGACGTCAGTTGTGAACGTGACGCAGCATTGACAATGTCACAAATTACGTGAAGAAACCCAGGGTCTGCTATGATTTATGAAGTATGAGGTGAGTGAAATAATAAAAAATAAACAACATCCAATCTTAACAGCAGCCAACCATTGTGTAACCTCTCCTTATCCTCCTGTCCACGAACTCAGATATTTTAAGTTCTCCAAAATACACACATCTGGTTTCAGTCCAGATTTTCTTCATTGTGTTTGATATTCATTTTTAATGTAAACATTAATCAGTTAATTAATGGATTTGTTATAACTGTGTTTTATTTAGTTTTTAAAATGCTTGTAGTAATTTAGTGTAAAATATCACAACTGTGCCATAAAAAAGATGGGGATTATCATGAATTCAATCATCTAAAAGAAAGCGTACAAAAATATGCTTTGAAACTGCCATTTGTGACCAAGCTTGTAAAATGGTTGGCACCTAGGAAATATTTTGAACCAGACAAATTATTTTCAATAAATATTATACTGGGAAGTAACAGTATGAGTAATTTACAATTTATATAAATGAATTTTTACATTTCACCTCATAAACTCATGATTTTCACAGAACCAGTTTCTGAAGTTCAACAGTTAGAATTTTGGCTGAGAAAGAAGGGATGCCTTCAGAAATCGGTCATGTGAAAATCACGGAGTTTTATGATGTGGGAGATGTAAAAATATTTTCCGATTCATTTATATAAATAGACAAATTATGCCTATATTTACTATTCATTAGATACAGTATTACTCAGCTTTTACGTTCCCATATTAGCAGTTTCCCACTTTTTACAATATTCTTTAAAAGTCTCTTCTGTTTCCCTATATTCACAATGTATTAAAATCCTCGATTTTACGTTTCTTCAATTTTATTTTCCCGCTATTTACGTCACATCACATCGATCTTCAGCATTATAGATAGAAGTCCGTGAGGGATTGGTACAGGAAAAAGCCAATAACTGTATAATCCCAGATAGAGTAATTATCATACCATTATTATCATTATCATAATCATTAATATCATTATTCATTTTGCATATCTCACCAGAGTTTCATGAGGTGGAGGATCAAGGAAGTCAAAATGAATCAAATCATTAATCCCAAGAGCCTTCAATGTCAAAACTGCATTTCCTAAGTTAATACGTTGAATTTCAGGTACGGTGTTATCTTCTAATTCATGTTTATATGCCCAGGCTGTGTAGAGACGGAAACATTTTCCTGCAGCCACACGACCAGCTCTTCCTGCTCTTTGGTTTGCAGATGCCTGTCAAAAGAAAAAAATTAAATGTTAATATACAGTTCACAGCTAAATTTTGGTCTCTACATTTATAGATCATAGGAAATTTTTACTAGAATTACTACATTTAATACTATGATATTACACAATCACAACTTCATTACTAGTAAAATTATATAGTTTGAAATTTTGAATACTAAAATATGTATTTTGTAATTATACCAGAAGTTGCAAAACACAGTTTCCTGATTTATCCATAAGTTTCAATTTTCTGTGCACCCTCTCTCCACAATTAGCTTGGATAATCAAAAGTTTAATACTTCTCTTGAAAAGAGATCAAAGTACAATTCAAGAAAGTAAAATAACATTTCTGAGGAGTATTGAAAATTAGACATAAAAGGACAAAATCAAAAATGGACTTATTAGGATTAAATGAGAGTACAAAAGTAATACAGAAAATGAGATTAAAATAGATTGGACATCCAAAAATATGGAGGAAGGTGGAATACCAAGGAAAGCTATGGAGAAGCAAATGAAAGACAGAAGGAACCTGGGAAGACCCAAGCCCAGATGGCTGGATCAAGTTAAAACAGACCTAGAAAAGAAGGATTATAATTGGGAATATATCCAGGAAGAACTTTTCTGGATAGAGCTTTGTGGAGCCTTGTTCTGAAACAATCCATACATAAGTGGAAAGTCTGATGATGATGATGATGAATCAAGAATTTAATGTATTTGGGAAAATTAAATATTAAGTGAATTTTAGACTGAAGAATCCAATAAAATCCAAAGAATGATATGTATAATTATTAAATAAGATTTTTTTCCCCACAATGTGTTAATTTAAATTTAAACATTCGCAATGATGGACAATTATTATTTTGGCATTAATCTTTCTTTCCAAAATAATAAGATTAATTAGATCCAACAAAAATGAGAAAATAGAAGAAGAAAACAAATCAGGAATTTGTCAGGTTAAATGCAGAGAATGTGAGAAAGTCTACATAGGAAAAACTAAAAGAAATTTGAAAACCAGAGCGAAAGAACATCTCAGAAAAGTCAAGAAAGGGGAAATAGAAAAATCTGCAGTTGCTGCCCACGCGCAGTTGGAAAGACATTGTATCGAAAGGAAAGTTAAATTATTAAAACAAATAGACAAACCCAAAGAACTCATTATTTAGAAAAAATCTACATTAAAAAAACGAAAAGAAGAAATTAACGAACTTTGAAATTCCGGGCAAAAATGACTTGATTTCGAGGTTTTTCAGTCTAACAACAGAGGGAACGAGAGGCAGCTCTTCAAGATGATAGAACAATTACTGAAGATGGAACTGAAGTAGAAAGTTCCAAAACTAGTTTAAAAAGAAGAAGAATATGAGGTGAGTGATAAAAGTTTACCTAAATAAAAAGTTAAAATTTTGCCTTAATAAATAAGGACAAACGTCTCACCCATACATCATCATCATCATCATCTTCACAGATTAGGTCTTTGCCTGTTCCGATCTCATATCTGTTCAGCCCAGCGCTACACCCATACAAATTACATTTACCAAGAATTGGTGTTTTAGTACAAGATGTTGAATTATGTATCCTATGTAATTATTAAGGAGATTCTTAAAGAAAAATATGCATAATTTAATTAATTTTTTTTTTTTACTTTGGGTACATGAATCGAGCTTCTCATCAGTTTTAAAGTAAAATCAACATTACTTTCGAAGGAGTAATTAGAAAAAAAATTCTATGATACATTACCTTAGATATAGGAACAACAATAAGTGACTCCATGCCTGTGCGTGAGTTGAAATTATTCTGCTTACAAAAGCCAGGATCTATCACATAGATAATATTGTCAATTGTGAGTGAAGTTTCTGCAATGTTGGTTGCCAGCACTACCTGAAAAAGAGCAAAGGAAAGTTAAAATCCATTATAGGGAATTAATAATTTTGAAATAATATGCTTAATGTTGATATGATTCATTTTTTAAAAAATCTTAATGATGGACAAATTATATTTGAAAAGAAAAATATACTTAACTTTCACAGGGAAAGAACACTATGAGGTTTAATTTAAGAATTAAATTAATGCTTTTATTACCTCACCTCATATCCTTTTTCTTCTATACTGCAGTTTCGGAGCTTATCTCCATCGTCAGTAGCCTCTGGTTGACCGGTGTTATGTCGTTTCTTGGCGGTTTCCTTCTTACTTCTATCGGTGGACCGATGAACCTCTGGATCAGGTCAAAATTTGTGGGAGTTTCAAAATTCGTGAGTTTTTCTTTCTTGTTTTTTTTGGATGTGGATTTTTTCCCAGACTGTGAGTTCCTTTAGTTTATCTGTTTGTTTGATTAGGCTAGCTTCTGTGTCAATTAAATGTTTTTCAGACCAAGCATGGGCTGCTACAGCTGACTTGTCCACTTCACACTTTTTTACATTTCTAAGGTGTTCCTTCAATCTGGTTTTTTAAATTTCTTTTTGTTTTTCCTATATAGATTTTGTCGCAATCCTGACATTTGATCTGATATATTCCTGATTTATACTCTTCTCCAATTTTTTCATTTTTGTTGGTTTTAATTATCTTGTTTAGGCTGTAATCATTCTTTGGGGCCAATCGAATGTTAAACTTATTGAAATTTTTCTGGAACTTGTTGTGTTTTAAAGGATGGTAAGTGAATTTTTTACATCTTATGTTCTCTTCTGTTTTGTTTTTTAAGTGTGCTTTCATTAATTAGTTTTTGCCTTTTAAACTTATTTATTTTCTTGTGTACCATGTTCTCTTCATAACCATTTTCTATTGCTACTTTAATTATGTATTCTTTTCTTCTTCATATTTTTCTCGGTTCAGGGGTACATTCGCCAATCTTTGTGTTAGACTATTGAATACAGCTTCTTTGTGAGCGAAATGGTTGAATCCTGATGCCTTAATGTAGTTATCTTTGTGTGTGTTCTTTCTGTATATTCCAAATTCTATTTTGTTTTTTTCGTTTCTAGTTAGGTTTAGATCCAAAAATGAAATTTGTCTGTTAGTTTCATTTTCCATTGTGAATTTTACAGTTTTGCTCTGAAGGTTCAAGAGTTTTAAGGCATCTTCTATTTGTTTATGGTTTACAATGGCTATTATATCGTTGACATATCTGTGCCAAAATTTGAAAGTTAATGGGTGTCCCCTTGTGATTTTCTGTTCGAAACTACCCATGAATAAATTGGCCAGAAAGGGAGACAGGGGGTTCCCCATGGAAAGTCCAAAATTTTGTTTGTAGTATTTCCCATTGTATGTAAAGAACATTTGTTCGATGCACAATTTTGTCAAAATGATGTATTCTTCTATCTTTTCCTTTTCCAAATTATTATTCGTTAACCATTTTTCCAGAATATCAATGGTGGTTTCTCTTGGGACACTGGGAAACAATGAAACTACGTCAAAAGAAACTAACCTGTTTAAAAACTAGATTGAAGGAACACCTTAGAAATGTAAAAAAAGGGTGAAGTGGACAAGTCAACTGTAGCAGCCCTTGCTTGGTCTGAAAAACATTTAATTGACACAGAAGCTAGCCTAATCAAACAAACAGATAAACTAAAGGAACTCACAGTCTGGGAAAAAAAATCCACATCCAAAAAAACAAGAAAGAAAAACTCATGAATTTTGAAACTCCCGCAAATTTTGACCTGATCCAGAGGTTCAGCGGTCCACCGATAGAAGTAAGAAGGAAACCGCCAAGAAACGACATAACGCCGGTCGACCAGAGGCTACTGACGATGGAGATAAGCTCCGAAACTGCAGTATAGAAGAAAAAGGATATGAGGTGAGGTAATAAAAACATTGATTTTTTTTTATTATTAATTTAACATTTCTCAATGAAAAAAAAAAAATTTCTCTTCAAATTTAATAAAAACATTAATTTAATTCTTAGAAAAATGTACGCCTAGACTGGGGTTTGAAGCCAGGACCTTTGACTATCTATGTCAATGCTCACTTGGATAGAGCACTGACATAGAGAGTTAAAGGTCCTGGGTTCAAACCCCAGTCTAGGCGTATATTTTTCTTTTCAAATATAGATAGATAGATCATCAGTTGATTAATGTCTTTGACATCATCTGATTCCTAATAGCCAATTTTGTTGGTCCATCCAATCTCCTAGTTGTAGATGTTTCTCCTTGTATGTATAAATATATTCCCTGACTCCAGGAGGTTAATATGCTTAATCTCTAGCATAAAACATTAATATTTTCATCTTATTCAAATGCATCTACTATAATAATAATCTATGCTCAATGATCAAGTGTAGGTACCATCATTGTGTAAGTACCAATGCCACCCACTAACTTGTACCATCATTGTAAAGTAAAAGTGAAGTAAAGTGGTCCCACAACAGGCCTCAGGAAGTCCTTGGGATAGTAGGAGGCTAAGGCTCCCACTTTTTCTGGACAATCGACAGTTTATGTCAGCCGGGTGGTCAGCCCTGCATAACGGCCGCCTTTACCCCAGAACAAGCGTCCGGTACTCATTTATGTTAGAGGCTGAGTCGATCCCAGGGCCATAGTGCCGCCAGAAGGTTTCGGTCAGTTAAAAATTCCTGACCCCAACGGGACTTGAACCCTTGACCTTTCGACTTGTAGTGCAGTGCCTTAACCACTACGCTAAGGTGTGCCCCATACCATCATTGTGTAAGTACCAATGCCACCCACTAACTTTTCATGTTTTGGGTTCAGCACATGGTGGATAGATGGCAATGTGGTCTATTTTCAATTTATGCACCATTCTAGCAGACCGCATTATATAGGTGATGTGTATTTTCACACAGATACAACTGAAGGGTGAGTGTAAGTTTAAGCTAATAATTGAGTTAGATTATATTTGAAGAGAAAAATCCCCAGTCTGAGCGTATAATTTTTCTCTTCAAATATAAAATATCATTCAGTGAGAAGTGTTAAATTAATAATAAAAACATCAATTGAGTTAGAATTTAACACCTCATCTCATAATTGTAGATTTCTCCAAAACTAGTTTCAATTTTTTTTTATAAATACAATAGGAAGTAACATTAAGAGGTTTAATAATTAAAACATTTTGTCTGTTCATTCTTACCTCTTATAGTTGTTTTTGTCGAACATGTTTCAGAGCTTCTTAGCCCCATCGTCAGCAATTACAGACCGAATTTTCTCATGTTGTTGGCCCTGATTCTTGATTCCTGCTCTCTTTGCCTCAAGAATCAGGGCCGACAACATGAGAAAATTCAGTCTGTAATTGCTGACGATGGGGCTAAGAAGCTCTGAAACATATGTTCGACAAAAACAACTCTAAGAGGTAAGAATGAACAGACAAAATGTTTTAATTATTAAACAAACCTCTTAATGTTACTTCCTATTTTATTTTAAAAGCAGATGACATTGTGTTTACAGCGAATTCAGAAGATGACCTACAACATTGAGTCCACTCTTTTCACCAAATTGCAATAAACTACAACGTGGAAATCTCAACAGAAAAATCTAAAGTCATGGCTTTCCTAGGAAAAGACCCAGTTCGCAGTAAAATTGTTATTAATAATAAAATATTAGAACAAACCAACACATTTAACTATCTCGGATACCAAGTTACATACGAAGAAGAAAAAGATTTTAGTCAAAAAATTATAAAATTTAACAGAGTAACAGGAATTATAAATAATATTTTCAAGCCAAACACAGTACAGCAACACACACAAACTAGAATTTATAAAACACTGGCCAGACACATATTATGTTACGGCAGTGAGGCCTGGACAATTCGCAGTGTAGATGAACAAAGACTAACTGCGGCAGAAATGAAATTTATGAGACGTACTGCGGGCTACTCAAGAACAGACCATAAAAGGAATTCTGAGATTCTCAAAGAATTACACACAGAATCAGTCATGGAATATGTACAAAAATACAGAAACATCTGGAAATCACACGTACGAAGAATGAGCAGAACAAGAATACCACGGCAGATCTTAAATTACCAGCCACCAGGCAAGAGATCTCTGGGCAGACCCTTCAAACGTTGGATTGAGACCGTAACAGACCATTAGGTCTATCACATGAAAGGAAGAAGAAGAAGAAGAAGAAGAAGAAGAATTAAGAGGTTTATTTAATAATGAAGATATTTGGTCTGTATATTCTTACCTCTTATGGCTGTTTTGGATGAACATATGTTTCAAGCTTCTGAGCCCCATCGTCAGCGAAACAACCATAAGAGGTAAGAAATATAGACCAAATATCTTCATTACTAGTTTCAATACTTCTGCATATCATCTTCAGTTCTATCTAACAGATACACACAGAAGTATCAGAACTAGTCTTGGAGAAATCTACAATTATGGGGTGAGGTGTTAAATTCTAACTCAATAATAAATTTAAAAAAACTTCACAGTGTCACTTCCTTAAAATATTAATATAAGTTTAAGTTTAGTTAATATTTGTAGGAAATAACATTATAGGTTTCTATTAATTATTATGAGTTAATTATTTTGACACACCTCATATTTTTCTTATATTCTGCAGACTATAGTTTCGTCGCATCTATGTGACATTGTCAATGCATTCTAACTGTTGTATTTGCAGTTGTCATCCTGTAGGTTGATTTCTGCTCCCTCTGTTGGCTGACTGATAAACTTCCAAATCAATTTTTTTTTACTTTTCCCCAGGATTTTCAAAATTCATAATTTTCTCCTTATTCTTGTGGATGTAAATTTTCTCCCAAATTGTGAGTTCCTTAGATTTATCTAACTGTTTCAGTAAATTCTGTGTTTTTCTGACCATGCATGTGCAACTATTGCAAACTTTTCTATTTCTCCATTTTTAACATTTCAAGATACTCCTTCAATCTTGTATTCAAGCTCCTCTTTGTTCCTCCTATGTACATTCCATCACAATCCTTGCAATCCGATTGAGGGTCTTTCCACTTTTCAGCAGTTGCCCTTTTACCAGCCGGCTGCTGGTCCTTCACATCCACATGTGTCAATCACAGTCCGTTGAGGGTCTTTCCACTTTTCAGCGGTTGCCCTTTTACTAGCCGGCTGCTGGCCCTTCACATCCACATGTGTCAATCACAGAGGTAGATGATCAACAGCCAGTAGGGGTGACATGTGGTTAGCATGTCGAGTCCCCCAGCTGTTATAGCTGGTTCCTCAGCCTGGAGCCGCTACTTATTGTAGCTACCCAATTGCCTCACGATGCTGGGTGGGCACCGGTCCCATACTGGCCGAAATACCATGAGAAAATTTCTTCCCCCATGGAGACTCGAACCAGCGCAAGTCCCGTAGCTCTGCGCCAAGGCTTCCTAACTTAACCGCTCGGCTACGGCAATCAATTTGATAAATCCCTGATTTGTTGCCATCATCAATCTGTTCATTTTTGTTGATTTTAAATTAATCTATTCAAACTGTAATAATTTTTTGGTGCTAATTTTAATGTTAAATTTGCTGAACATTTTTGAAACTTATTAAATACTAAAGGATGGTATGTAATTGATATTTAATTTTAGGAAGTGATATTTTGAGGTTATTTTAATTATATTATTTTTTTTTTGGCCCGGAAAGCCAAGGGTCCCGGGTTCGAGTCCCGGTCTAGGCGAACATTTTTCTCTTCAAATATATTATTTTTAGTCTGATCATCTTACCTCAATATTAATGTTGATTTGTTCTTGGACGTGTTTCAAAACAATTCTGTTTTGAAACATGTCCAAGAAGAAATCAACATTAATATTGAGGTAAGAATCAGACTAAAAATAATATAATGGTATGTAAATTTTCTCAATTTTTTACCAATTTCTTTTTCTGTCTAAAGAGCACTCTCATCTATCACGATTTGTTTTCTGAATTTATTTATTCTCTTATGAATCATCTCTTCTTCAAAACCATTCCCTTTTGCTATTTTCAAAGTGTTTTTTTCTCTATATTAAAATAGAAAAGTCTGCAATAGCTGCACATGCATGGTCAGAAAAACAAAGAATCAAAACAAGGGCCAAATTACTGAAACAGTTAGATAAATCTAAGGAACTCACAATTTGGGAGAAAATTTACATCCACAAGAATAAGGAGAAAACTGTGAATTTTTTAATTCCTGCATAAAAGGAAAAAAAAATTGATTTGGAAGTTTATCAGTTAGTCAACAGAGAGAACAGAAATCAATCTACAGGACGACAACTGCAAATACAACAGTTAGAATGTATTGACAATGTCGCATAGATGCGACGAAACTGTAGTCTGCAGAATATAAAAAAAATATGAGGTGTGTCAAAATAACAAACTCATAATAAGTTAGTTTAAGTGTTTGTGTAATATGTGTTGTGCAAGGAATGATGATGAAGAGAAGGTGAAACCCTGTGCCTGCACATACCCTACTCCTGTTAAAAAGCATCAAGTTGACTGCAAGTTTAACATCCCTATCTAAGGGATAAATCACTATTAAACAGTGATCTCAATATATGCACTGTGGAGGGATTTGTAAGTTAATCCAAATATCTGCTACACAAGATTCAAATCTGGACCAGCTACTCAGAAGTAAGGATTATTATGCATCAACACTGAAAAGAGTTTAAATTCTACAGTGGAAACAGATTTTCTTTAGATGATGAAATGAAAGATGAAGAGAAATGAATCAAACTCAAGGGAGACTATATTGAAAAATTTAACCAAATTTAAAAGGTAAATTAGTTTATTCTATGGTGAAATTAAATGTTTCTTACTTCCCCTCATATAAATCTTTTAAGTTGATCGCGATTTCGAGACTATAACAGTCAAGAAAGTTCTGAGGATGAGACAGTTATAGTCTCGAAATCGCGATCAACTTAAAAGATTTATATGAGGGGAGGTAAAAACATTTAATTTCACCATAAATTAAACCTCATAGTGATTAATTCCTATAAAAGTTAAATTAAATAGTTTATTCTATTCATTTCTTGGAACTTTTCAAATAATCCTCATATCAAATGATGTTCAACAGGAAAAATTATATACATGTTACGGACAATGAAATAAAGTAAAAAACAGAACATAATTTCGCAAACACTAACATCATATCATATCTCACTACTCCTCTATACATGAAAGCAATAACGCCAATGACCGGACTTTTATGAAAGCGACCAAATAGCTTAGGGAATTCTTGAATACTTCACATGAAATTGAAATTTATTAACACATTGGCTGGGCAATGATGTTAATGGCCATTTGCTATTGGGCAGTGTTCATAAATAAAATTACGAAATTGCCCAGACAATGCTGTTTTAAACATCTTTGCCCATGTAACTTGGACATTTTGTTGAGTTGTTTGACTCACCTCATACTTCTTAACTCCTTCGCAGATCCGGATTTCTTCACTGTCAGCTATCAGATGCCGCAAAGGTCAGTCTGCAGGAGAGGAGACCATTGGACGTCGGTTGTGAACGTGATACAGCATTGAGAATGTCACAAATACAGTGAAGAAATCCAGTTCTGCGAGGGAGTTAAGAAGTATGAGGTGAGTCAAGAAACAACTCAACAAAATTAAAATAAACCTCATAGTGTTATTTCTTACCTACATAACTTAACTTGGACATTGTTTTTAACTGCCCTGAATTAACGTTATTGTCGATCCAAAGTGAACAATGTTGTTACTCACCAGCCTTTTATGACATTTCCCATATTTACTTCATTGTCCGTAACATATATGCCACTGATTTCTATAATTCTACTGCATTCTGAGCAATGTACTAACTTTTTATCACCATCTTAGAAAATCTTACCTTTCGTGCATTTGGAGGTGTTGGAAGAAAAATCTTTGCTTGCATGTCACTTGGTAAATTGGAGTAAACTGGTAAAATTATGAGCTCTCTTATTTTAGAACCCAATCGACGTGATCTTTCTTGTAGAAGTTCCTGACAAGTTTCAATTTCATCTTGACCTGTCAGAAAAACTAGAATATCTCCAAGAGCTTGTGTTGCATGAATCTGAAGAATTGATATAACACATGCATCAATATAATCTGCTTCAGGCGCTTTAGTATAATATATGTCAACTGGATACCGACGGCCTGTAATTAAATAAAAAAATTTAGAAATCAAAATATTAATTGCTAAGGTGAAATATATACTAAATCTGATGTTTTTATTATTCATTTCATACATCTCAATGATGGATAAATCATATTTGAAGAGAAAAATTATACGCTCAGACTGGGGCTTGAACCCAATAGCAATGTTTCATAGCATTTGATTCGTGGGAATTAAAGCATATATAAGAGAAAAATTTGTGTTTAGATTGGAACTTGCTCAGATAGCTCAGTCGGTAGTCTTTGCCTAGAAAGCCAAAATTCCTGGGTTCAAGCCCCAGTCTGAGCATATAATTTTTCTCTTCATATCTATTGAAATAATTTGTATTTCTTCTATTCTGAAAAAATAATATGAACAACTGAGGAATGTATATGTTACACTATCAGATTTCTAATTTAAAATTAACGTTGACTGAGGATGGATGGGATTCTGTTTGAAACAGGTATCTTGGAAAACACGAGAATTGTGAGGTGAGATTCTTAAATATTATTCTGACCATATTTTGAACTATGAGGTTTATTTTAATTATAATTAAAATTGAGTTGGACCTAAAATTGATCAGAAATAAAGAAAAAAATAAAAACAGAGTTTGGAATTTACAGGAAAGAAACACACACTGATGATTATATTAAAGCAACAGATTTCAATCGGATTGCGCACAAACATGCAGACAACTTTACTGCTATCATTATATGTTTTGAATGTCATTGTCAAGATTCTTTTTAAGACAAACATTTTTTCCAGCTTTCCTATTAACTATCATGTTATATTCAATGTCAGCTACATGTTATTTGTCCATTGCTGCATCGCAATATCTGAGCCAGCAACTGTATAACAATCCAACATAAAAACACTGACCTTACCAGCCAGCAAATATGTAGCCTGCTACGCAATGTAAAAACATTAACCTCATCTGGGCTTATATCTTAGTCTGCAAATTTAAGACAAGTCATGATTTTCAGATTTAAAAAAAAGACATTCAGATAAATAAAGTAATATGAAAAGTAATGCAAATTAGCTATCGGTTGAGTGTAGCTAATCTAACTAGAGAAAATAAATTACATTGAGCCAGGATTATGAGTTCCAGTTGGTATCATGAGTAATATACTTTTAATTTACTAAACATAAAAAGTCTCTTAACTGAAATATATATTATATTATTTTTAGTCTGATCATCTTACCTCAATATTAATGTTGATTTGTTCTTGGACATGTTTCAAAACAATTCTGTTTTATTGTCAGCTTGTTCAGACTGGTTTGATTTATGTTGCACACCCTGGATGTTGATGTCAGCTCCATCCTGTGGTTGGCTCCATCGGTATTTCAAAATTAATAACTCTGTTTTTGTTATTCTGAATATAGATTTTTTTCCCAAATAGTCAGCTCTTTTGTATTTTCTAACTGTTTTAATAATTAAGTGTCTGAATTTATATTATGTTTTTCAGACCAAACATGAGCAGCAACTGCAAATTTTTGTATTTCCCCATTTTTAATATTTCTTATGTGTTCTTTGGTTCTAATTTTTAGGTTTCTTTTTGTTTTTCCTAGATATATCTTTTCACAACCCATGTATTCAATTTGATATATTTCTGACTTTTTATTTTCATGAGTTTTTTTCATTTTTGTTGGTTTTTATTAGTTTATTTAAACTTTAGTTATTTTTCGATGCTAATTTAATAATATTTGGCAAACCACAGGATGGAGCTGACATCGACATCCAGGGTGTGCAACATAATGCAACATAAATCAAACCAGTCTGGACAAGCTGACGATAAAACAGAATTGTTTTGAAACATGTCCAAGAACTAATCAACATTAATATTGAGGTAAGATGATCAGACTAAAAATAATATAATAAAATAACCTCAAAATATCACTTCCTAAAATTAAATTTTAAATATGAAATGTATATACCTGGAATTCTAAATATAGGAGCTTGATCAAAGAAGTCTGAGAATTTCTGAGCATCAAGAGTAGCACTTGATATAAGAAGTTTCAAATCAGGTCGAAATCTTGCAATATCTTTCACCAGCCCAAATAAAATGTCGGTGTGCAAAGTACGTTCATGGGCTTCATCAATTATCATAACGCTGAAACAAAATTAAGAAAAATTATAAATTATTTGTTTTAGATTGAAATACATGTTATTTATTTACTAATATCAAGCATTTGGCAATGCAGTCATCAGCTCTAGATCTGAAATAAGTGAACTCTTTATAATGTAGATATTTATTTTTAAGAAGAAATAATAATTTCTCTTAACAAAACTGATAAATAAGAATTACTTTTTTTTGGAATTAACACTATGAGGTATTTTATTAAATTAATATTAAGAAGCTAAAGCTGTTACTATGATTGAAATAAGTATATTAAAGTACACTACTAAATTATTGTAATCAAATGGTAAAGAGAAAAATTTATGCCTGAACCGGGAATCGAACCCCGAACCTTCAGCTTTCCGTGCTGATGCTCTAACCATTGAGCTAATCCAGGCTTGGGACCAAGACAGTAAGGTAAAGGAAGGATTTATGCTTGGATGGGAAGGAAGCCTGGATTAGCTCAATGGTTAGAGCATCAGCACGGAAAGCTGAAGGTTCGGGGTTCGATTCCCGGTTCAGGCATACATTTTTCTCTTTACCATTTGATTACAATAATTTAGTAGTGTACTTTAATATACTTATTTCAATCATAGTAACAGCTTTAGCTTCTTAATATTAATTTAATAAAATAATGCTATAGCTATGTGGAGTCCCTTCATGCCTTCTTCAGGTAGAAGCCATTCATTGTGTATTTGTCAATGATGATTCATAGCATTTGAATGTGGGACCAAGACAGTAAGGTAAAGGAAGGATTTATGCTTGGATGGGAAGGAAGCCTGGATTAGCTCAATGGTTAGAGCATCAGCATGGAAAGTTGAAGGTTCGGGGTTCGATTCCCGGTTCAGGCATAAATTTTTCTCTTTACCATTTGATTACAATAATTTACTATGAGGTATTATTTATTTATGAACAATTTTATCACTCACCTCATATTTTTCTTCTTCTTAAACTAGTTTCGGAACTATTTTCTGTTCCATTGTCAGTATTTCACAACCATTGTGAAATACTAGAGTGAAAGAACATCTCATGAATGTCAAGAAGAGGAAGTGGAAAAGTCTGCTGTGGCAGCACATGCATGGTCAGAAAAACATTGTATTGAAAGAAAGGCTAAATTATTAAAACAAATAGAAAAACCTTAAAGAACTGACTGTTTGGGAAAAACTCTACATTCAAAAAAACGAAAAGGAGAAATTAACAAACTTTGAAATTCCCGAGGAACATGATTTGATTTCGAGGTTTTTCAATCCACCAACAGAGGGAGCAAAAGACAGCTCTTCAAGACTGAACTGAATTAGAGTAATTCCTCTGTGTTGCCCTGTTATATCTAGTGTTACATCTGTGTATCTGTGCCTCCTTTCTTTCCTGAACACACCTACCCTATCATCTGTCTGCGTGTTAATTCTGCGCAGTAGGTGATGTCTTGTAGCCTTTACAAACTTAAAGATAAGAGAGTTATTCCTACCTCTAAAATCATACTATTATTTTCATATGTTTTTTAAATTATTTAAGGTATTAATATTAAGAATCGGAAAATTGAGATCTGTCCTGCACCGTAGCCGAGCGGTTAAGGTAGGAAGACTTGGCACAGAGCTACGGGACTTGCGCTGGTTCGAGTCTCCATGGGGGAAGAAATTTTCTCATGGTATTTCGGCCAGTATGGGACCGGTGCCCACCCAGCATCATGAGGCAATTGGGTAGCTACAATAAGTAGCGGCTCCAGGTTGAGGAACCAGCTATAACGGCTGGGGGACTCGACATGCTAACCACATGTCACCCCTACACTGGCTGTTGATCATCTACCTCTGTGATTGACACATGTGGATGTGAAGGGCCAGCAGCCGGCTGGTAAAAGGGCAACCGCTGAAAAGTGGAAAGACCCTCAATCGAATCGAAAATTGAGATCTCACCTCACAATTTGTAGTTTTTAAAGAACAGGTTTCAAAAGGCTTGCCTTATAAAACATATTCACAAGAAACTACAAATTATTAGGTGAAGTGTTAATTTTCCAATTATTAATATTTATATTAAAAACCTCATTAGCGTTACTTCCTAAAAATATTAATTTATTATTTGAGATATCTTACCTGTATGACTGAAGATCAGGTTCTGAAAGAAATTCCCTATGTAAAGTTCCATCTGTCATATATTTTATAACAGTTCTCTCTGAAGTACAGTCTTCAAATCTGATGCTGTAACCAACCTATTAAAACAAATTAAGAAGTTAATATTATTCATTTTTAAACACCTTAATGATGGACAAATTATATTTGAAAAGAAAAATATATGCCTAGACAGGGGTTTGAACCCAGGACAATTAACTATGTGTAAGAGAAAAATACGCGTTTAGATTGGAGGCCTAGGTGGCTCAGATGGAAGAGCATTGACATAGAAAGTCAAAGGTCTTGGGTTCAAACCCCAGTCTAGGCGTATATTTTTCTTTTCAAATATAAATTAAGAAGTGTTAACATTTAAAAGTAAATATGTTCAAAAGTTCTTATGGACTTCTTGATTTGTGAACGAATATGGGCATTTAAACAATGTGCGTGTTCTAATGCCACCCACTGCACTTTACAAGCTTCAGCTTCCATGCTAGGCAGATAGAAGGCATTAACGTGATATACTTTTAATTTATACACCACTTTGGCAGACCACTTTACGTAGATGATGTATTCTTAAGAGGAGTTTAGGATGAATGTATGTTTATGTAGTGTAAAGTGTCTAGAGAACATGTTTCAAAAACTCTGCAAGAGCTGATGATGATATGTAATGTGTATTGAAACACGTTCTTTAGAATACAACAATTTATGAGGTAAGATGTCAAGACTCAAGATTATTCAACTTTTTTATTTGCTCTCCTAAAATTAGAAAGCATTAATTATCCGATGGCACATGGTATTTGCATATATTCAGTACATAATCATAAATATATTAAACCATAAACAATAAAAACACATGAATTAGCATGGTTAAATAGTTTAAATATGGTAGACAATAAGTAAAATAAAATGAGATACTAGAATGGAAGGAAGTACAGAAATGGAAAGGGAAAGAACACAATGAGAAATTACAAAAAAAGGATAAAATTAAGTTGGTGTGTCTTGTCTTAAATGTACAAGTGGTCTTGAAGGTGACTCAGAGATGAGGAGGCTCTGCATGACCTTATGTGATAAAAAAAAACATGTGATCTAGAATTTAACATCCTTTCTCAACAGGTTATATTATCTACAAAGGGAGAGGTTAAACAAAGATAAAGAAATAAAAACTCCAGAAAAAAAAACCATATGATGAAATAGAATAGAAAAGGAACAGTTGAAGGAAAACAAAGCCAGATCTTAGTATTAATCAGGATCCAAAAGTGAGATAGAAATATCCACATTGTTTTGATTTTGCTTAGACAAAATTCTTCTGGCTATAGAAAAAAATAACGTAATAAAATTACATTTTAAGAGAAAAATGTATGCCTAGACTGGGGTTTGAACCCAGGACCTTCAGCTTCATATGATAATGCTCTACCATCTGAGCTTCCTAAGCCTCCAATCTAAATGCTAATTTCTCTCTTGACATTAATTCCCAAGACCAACAATGAACAGCTCTACTGGTTTTAAAAAGCAAAGTTAAATTACCATTAAAAGTCTTCTTCAATAAAAAATCGTCATTGGCATGCATTGAGCAATGGTTTGTAGCCTTTAGCGCTCTCGGGAATTGAAATGTGTAACAGAAAAATTAGCATTTAGATTGGTGGTCTAAGATAGCTCAGACAGTAGAGCATTAGCGTATAAAGCTAAAGGTCCTGGGTTCAAACCCTAGTCTGTGCATATATTTTTTATCTTCAAATATAATTTGTCCTTCAGTGAGAAATGTTAAATTTATAATAAAATCATTAAAATAATAAAAATTTAATTTCAATCAACGTCTTTTACCTCATTTCCTAGTTTAACACCCATTTCCTGAGCAACTCGAGCAGACACGCTCATAGCAGCTACTCGGCGAGGCTGAGTACAACCAATTTTCTTTCCATCTTCTGTAAAGCCTGCTTCATGCAAATATTGTGGAATTTGTGTTGTTTTCCCAGACCCTGTTTCTCCTTCAATAATAAGAACCTATAAGAAAATAAATATAAGAATCAAAATTAGTACACACAAACATATGATGAAAAATTATATTTGAAGAGAAAAAATTTCGCCTAGACCGAGACTCGAACCCGGGACCTTTGGCTTTCTGGATCAAATGCTCTACCAACTGAGCTACCGAGGCGAGTTGCAATCTAGATGCAAATTTTTCTCTTTATAAGTTGTAATTACCTCATGCCAAATGCCTTTGAAACTGTTGCTTCTATCTTTGCATATGGCAGCCTCTTAGTTAAGAAGACGTTAATTGGGAATTTAACACTACTTTATACAGCCAGTAGGGCTTCTATTGATGTTTTTATTATTGATTTAACACTTCTCACTGAAGGATAATTTTTTTTCTCTTCATATATAATTTATCCTTCAGTGAGAAGTGTTAAATCAATAATAAAAAACATCAATATGATGAAAAAATGGGCCTCCCTAAAGGTGCAGTACTAAGTACAACCCTGTTCAACATCTACATCAACGATCTCCCACCAGCTATATCAAACACAGAAATAAAGACAACTCTTTTTGCAGATGACATGATTATGTGGACATCTTCCTCACAAATAGAAAAATCTAAATTTTCTATGGAAAAGGCTCTTAACCTATTAGAAAAGTGGACCCACAACAATTTAATGGCCATTAATACAGACAAAACAACATTTCAAATATTTAGCTTGAAGAAAAAAGTCCCAAAACTAAATCTACAGTTCAGGAAAACAAATCTGAGACAAACAAATGAAACAAAATATCTAGGGACAATTTTTTATTCAAAATTATCTTGGAGAAAACATTGAAGCAGTAGTAAACAAAGCAACGAAAAGATTTTCAATCTCAAAAAGATTAGCTGGAGCAAAGTGGGGTAGTAATCACCAGACTCTGAACACCACGTATAAAACATTCATCAAGCCAATACTTCTATACAACGGAAAGGGAATAATCACAGCAAATAACTCTAACCTGAATCGCCTAGAAGTATGCCAAAATCAGGCTTTACGGCTTATAAATGGCGTAGCTAAATCAACCCCAATCACAGCAATGCAAGCACTAACTCAGAACCCTCCAATATGTCTAATTTTAGAGGAACAGGCAATAACACAACATGAAAAAATGTTACGGTTAACAACATCAAAATGGGAAAAAGGACAGTTACAACCAACCAAGTTGAAAACACAAACAAGTTTCTTGTCCAAAGTAACAGAAATAAAAACAGATTTGAATCTTCCTAAATCTAAAGAAAATATTTTGATCAGAGAAAACCCTCTTGCTTTTGAACCAATTAACATTCAGCTAAATCTAGAAGAACCAGTTACAAAATCTAAAACTCCCACACCTGTACTAAAAGCTCTAGCATTAGAAGCTGTGAATAAGAGATATCCACCAGAAGAATGGTTACATGTCTACACAGATGGATCTACTATTGATAACAACTCAGGATCAGGAATTACATGTGCATTATTTCCCATTTTATCAACCAGCAGGATACCACACCACAAATTTTGATGCGGAAGTAACGGCTATTCATATTTCACTCCAACAATTACTATACAGAATAAATAAATTTCAAAATGCTGTCATACTCTCTGATTCTAAGGCAGCAATATATGCAATAAATTCACACAAAATGAAGTCAATACAAATTAAAGAGTGCTACAAATTAAAGAGTGTTCAAAAACTACAAAAAAATAATTCAATTGGAATGGATACCTGCACATTGTGGAATTGCTGGAAATGACACTGCTGATTTTCTTGCCAAAAAAGGCTCCAATCTAATTCAGAATACTACTAAAAGCTTACCTTTCACATCCATAAAAAGAATAATTAAAAACAAATATAAAACCAAACAAAACCAAGACGTATGTAATAAAGCCAAAGACAAAAAATGGAATATTTTAGTAAAGAAGCCAGATATTATTCCAGAAAAATTCCACATAAAACTACAGTAGCAAAATTTAGACTGCTTACAGAACATGACTATTTGGCCAAACATTTATATAAAATAGGAATCTACACGAATCCAAATTGTCCTCTATGCAACAAAGACGAAGAAATGAACGAAGAACATCTACAAACCTGTGAAGTATTACCTGTTGGATCCAACATAGAGAAATATTGGAGAGCAAGAACGCTAATGGCTTCATTGCCAAGGCCCAGCATTTGAAAACAACATATGATGAAAAAATTAATTTATTTCAATAAAACTACTGCAACAAAAATTGTTATTGTATTATGACCCTATAAATTGTAAGAACTAGAACACATTATATTCAGGACATTTTAAATCAACTCATAAATACTTATAAACAAATAGTAATAGGAACTCTAACACTATGAGGTAATAATTATTGAAACATACATTTTGTCTCACAAGATGGATTTTCTCACCTCGACACCATACTTATTCTTAACTAAATTCCAAGTGTTTGCAATGAACATCTGAAGTTCACTGGTTTCTGTCCCACTAGTGATGGGTAAAACAACTTCAAGATCAATCCTGCTTGCTAGGAAATTCAAAATTCACAATTCTGTTCTTGTTATGTTTCATGTAGATTTTTTCCCCATATTATTAGTTCTCTTTTCCGACTGATTTGATTTCAAAGTTTAACTATATATCATCTTTGAATAGAAACTAACAGACATTTGAAACTCAATACAAAAATTCACAGAATCTAGCAGTGAATGTAGTCAATTTCAAAATCCATTTAGATATTTGATAAGTAGGGAACCAATATTGTTAACAATTGACCTATTTTTTTTTTGCCTACTTTATAAATTATTAAAACTTACTTATCAAATATTTAAATGACTAAGTAAGAAATTAAAGGAAAAGGCAAATTGAGAAAATTTATTAATTAAGAGAAAAATTAGAAAATATAGAAATAGAGCCCTTGAAAACATTAGTTTCATTTGATGTTACCTCATTGTTTTCTAAATTTGAAAAAAGAAATAAATAGCAATAAAAATTTGGACAATTGGCTATCAAAAACAACATAGATAAAGATGCCAGAGAAGAATACTTAAAATTAACTAAATTATGCATTGATCAAATGTTTTCTAATTACAATGGGAAATTCTACAGACAAAAGTCAGGACTTATAATGTGGAACTCATTATTCCCATTTTTGTCATCCTTTTCATGGGTAATTTTAATGCCAGATAATGAAGGCATACCCTTTGAAGTTCAAACTTTGATGCAGATATGTTGCTATAATTTCAATAGTTCATAAAAAAAAAACATATAGAAGATACTTTAAAACTTTTGAATATTCAGAGTAAAACAAGGTGGGATTTTTTGATTGAGTGAAGGATTATTTAAGGTTGGTAGTAAAGGTATAGCAGAGAAATTCTCTTCAGGGGATAGAGGATTCATGTAGTGAAACCGCTTCTTTAATAAGTTGTAGTTTTTGCAATGAAATAATTATTCAGTTTTATTTTATATCGTGGAATCTTCTTCCAAGTTTACTAGCAATATTTTGGTGGATTTAAACATCATCAATATCAAATTGTACTAAAATTAATATTGGGAAGTAAACATTATGAGGTTATATCATTAATAGTGAGTGGAGAACATATTTTTATCGACTCACCTCATATGATTTCAAATTTCTTTGATACCGATGATTTCAGACAATATCATGTCCTTCTTCAGTCATGGCTTCCACTGAAGAAGGACATGATATTGTCTGAAACCGTCGGTATCAAAGAAATTTGAAATCATATGAGATTCCACTGAAAAAGGACATGATATTGTCTGAAACCATCGGTATCAAAGAAATTTGAAATCACATGAGCTAAGTCGATAAAAATATGTTCTCCACTCACTATTAATCAAATTATATTTTCCTTCATATATTAATGTTGGGAATATTTATTTTATTTATATTTTCCTTATTGAATAATTGTAGAATAAGTTTAATTTCCTGCTATATAATTTAATAATATCTCGACCCAAGTATTGGGGAGGAATTACAAAAATACCGAGAAGATATTTGCCTCTACTTGCTTAGAAGTCTGTTGCAGGAGTGATAAAATTTCATCTTAACACAATAAAATTGATTAGTAAGTCATATGACCAGATGCTTTATTCTGATTGGTTAATTTCTATGTTTAATATAAGATCAAATCTAATAGGTCAAATGATGGAGATAATTACTTTTAATACCAATCATAATTTAGCTTACTTTTATTTATAAAAATATAAATTATTTAGATTTTATTTTAAAGTTTAATTTGAATATTTTTAAATTTGCACAACGATTTAAAATAACTTTTATTGTATAGCTGGCTTAACTTGGCAGAGAGAGAGAGAGAGAGAGATGGAGATACAAGGGTAAATCGTTGACCACTTTAGTCCAGATATAAAAGAACCCACCCTGTTGTCAGTTTTCCTCTTCCCCCTTTTCCCTATTGACATCTGGTGAAGAAAAACTGTCAACACTGGTGCGAGTGAGAGAGGTGAAGTACAGTTGTCTCATTCTACAAATTTCTTGTAAAGTTAAACCAGAGAGACAGTATGGGCTCATGAAAATTAACTAGAAATCAACCTTCAAAAGACAGCGGCAATGGTATTCAGGAAAGGCAGAAGACAAGCCATGTATCTTGTATCTTGAAAGTAAACAAATAACTGTCACAAACGGTTTCAAATACCTAGGGATCATGTTACAAACGACAGGGAACACAATCACACTGCATGTGAAGGAAAACGTAATTTCATTCATCAGAGCAATGCAAGATATTGAAAAGTTATGTCAACTCTCAACAGATACAATCATCTTACTCTTCTTGTTTTAGAAGCTGCCAGATGGCATGTGAGATGAATATTCATTGCCTTCGGCGTGTGGGAATTGTATAAGAGAGAGAAAATTATGTGTATTTAAACTAGGAGTCTAACAGTTCAGTGGTACTGGTATATAAAATCAGAGACATTGGGTTCAAATTCCATTTTAGTTGTAAATTTTTCTCTTCAAATATAATCGGAATATATGAATAAGAGAAAAATTTGCATTTAGATTGGAGGCCTAGGTAGCTCATAGGTAAGAGCACCAGTATAAAACATTTAGAGACCTTAGGTTTAAACTCCCTCTAAGCATAAATTTTTCTCTTCAAATATAATGAGAATTATATATTTACCTGATGATCTCTAATCGCATCAATAAGATCTTGTCTGTATGGATATATGGGTAAACTTTCTCTTGTTTCTTTCAAAGTAAGCTTCTTCCTTTCTGCTTCTGTCAATTTTGGTTCTCTGTCATCCTAAAACAAATTACATGCTATTAAAAAAACAATTAATCTGATAATTAAAATTAGAGATGGGATGCTATGAATTAAAAAATCAAAATATGCAGTAAAAATGCATTAAAATCTTTCAAGTCACAAGAATGCTTCGCAATTTAATAATTGGCCATCAATTTGATTGCACATAAGAAAATACTTCAATTTTTTTTTATTTTAAATTATCTCTTCTATCAGATAACAAATATTTCTATACTGAAAAAGATGTTTCCATTTCTATTGTTTTACTGAGAATATTTAAAACTGTACTATAGTCGATCCGGCTGCTGGCCTCACATCCGCATGTGTTGTTCACAGAGGTAAAAGATCATAAGCCAGTGTAGGGGTGACATGTAGTCAGCATGCCAGGTCCCCCAGCCATTATAGCCGGTCTTCTCAATCTGGAGTCGCTACTTATTGTAGCTACCCAAATGCCTCACGATGCTGGGTGGGCACCGGTCCCATACTGGCCGAAATTCCATGAGAAAAATTTCTTCCTCCATGGGGACTCGAACCAGCGCAAGTCCCGTAGCTCTGAGCCAAGGCTTCTTGCCTTAACCACTCGTCTACAGTGCGGGACACTGTATTAATAACGGCTGAAATTCCTCATCTTTAAGAACCGCTCATATTTTCCATCAAAAACACCTGGAACATCTTGAATTTTTTCATAATAGTTTACAGCATCCATTTAATTTATAAATATTCTGATTCTTTCTACAAGAAATGTGATAATTTCTGGAAATGTAGAATATTTTAAAGCATCTTCGTAGGAAATAACACTATGAGGTACTAATAATTAGATATTAAAAATATATCACCTTATATTTCATCATCTTTTAGACTAGTTTTAGAATTATTCCAATTGACCAATTAGAATTAGGATTTGAATGTAAAATTAACCCGTCAGCGCCGACATCCATACGTGGTATAGACCCTCTCTTCTTCACTTATTGCCGACATCTAAACGTGGTATAGACCTATGCAGGCGTGTTTTCTTTTTGTTCTAGATCATACATTTTTGAAGCTACAAATATGTAATTTATTTGTGTTTAACGTAGAAATTATGAGCTTTCAGGACATATGAATAAAAATAATATTCGTTTAAAATTTAATTTCATATTATTTTTTTAAAAAATCAGATGAGATTGAAGTAATCGTAATTTTCTCTAAATGCACGCGACCTTTTCATTTGTTTTTTTACTGCTGTATATTCTTATATTTGCATATGAACAATATAGTTTTGAAGCCTAAGATCTTAGCTTTCTTTCTAAGTGTATGAATCAGCTGTGATCACATTTTGTGCATGTGGTATTGAGGTTGAAGTAGTTTCTTACTTCAACACTCGATGGCACACAGACCTAGCTTTGTGCTGCTTTCTGCAGGGCTTCTAATAAACTTTTCACAATCTAATTTTTCAGGTCGATAAAATGATATACAAGCTATCGATTGATATATAAATCGACCTGTTTAGGGGAATACCTGATTTATTTTGCCTCTTTCAAATAGATGTTACTTACAAGGAATCAGTCTGAGGCGCGTCTGAGTGTGTCGTGCATTATATACGTAATTATCGCCAGTCGTAACCTAAAAGACACTTCATCAGAAAAATTACCCCTAAAAGTGATAAATTGAAACCTCAAAGGAGGTGTGTTGTTTGTACTAAACATGGGAGAAGAAAGACATCTGTTTATTGCTGCCAGGAATGTGATGTAGGTCTGTGTATTGAAGAGTGTTTCGAGCTGTATCACACCAAGCTCAACTACTAAGGTGATGTGATTTTTTATTTCTAAAATTAGTAGTACTAAAATAAGAGAAAATTATTTTTATGGTCTGTGCAGTTGTAAATAACTGCTGTAGAATTTTTATACGAATCCAAGCAATAATTCAGATTCTAAGTATAAACATTGCTAGTGCTTTGACAGAAGATTGAGCTTGAGTTCACTCTTCTAAATATTCATTCTGATTTTGGTTATGTCAGCTGCTTTTGTATATACAAGTTACAGATGAATCAGCACTATGCCACACAATATATTTAGTGTCTCACAGGAAGAAACAGGGGTGTCCAATGTGAGCAAATCAAATTATTTAGTAAAAATGTGTATCATGAGAGAGAAACTCAGATTTCAAAATTTTTTTAATAGTTTATAAAGGCTACTGAACTCCATACGGCATGTATTAAATTTCTCATTTATTTCTGAGCTAACAAATAAAAAATTTCGTTCAAATCTATCGATATTTAAAAAAGTTATGATCGTTTATACAAATCAGTGTTCTAGGTATACTAAAATGTTAAAATGGCCTCCGTCCATGCAGTAGGAAAGCAAGTAAAAGGGTGCGTCACTGACGGGTTAATGAGCACTTTTTCTGGGTTTTCTTACTGTTGAGGGATTTACTGATAAGTAATAATCTGTAGTTTTGTTAGAAGAGTTATGGAAAAATGGATAAAGTGGAAAATATGAGAGGTCAAGTTTATGACAATGGTTCAAATATGAGAGGCGACAAATCAGAAGTACTATCAAGAATTAAAACTCTAAACCCAAGAGTATTTTATGCAACTTGCAGCAGTCATTCCATAAACTTAATAACTGGCTAAAGCTTGTTTTATATAATAAATTTGGGAATTTTTAACATTATGAGGATTAATTCATAAGAATTAAATGAATCGTGATTTCTTCTTACCTCATACTTCTATGTTTTTTTTAAACACAGCACTGCAGTATCAGCGACCTTTGTCACCATCCTCAGCTGTTTTCACGACTGTCAATTTTTTTTCTATATATATCTTGTTGCAATCTTTGCAATCAAAAGACAAAAAGGAACTTGGAAACTCGTAAAAAAGAACATTTCAGAAACATAAAGAATGGAGAAATTGAAAAATCAGCACATAGTTTATTAGAGCATCACAGAATTGAAAAAGAAGCAAAACTTTTGAAACATCTATCCAAACCTTTGGATTTAACAGTTTGGAAAAAAATATATATTAAAAAAAACTATACGAGATTCCAGACGAACCGAGCTTGATTACAAAGTTCTTCAAAAATACAACATATGGCAGTTTAGAAAATGATTCCTTCAAAAGAACACCAGATGGCAGTTTAGAAAATAATTCCTTCAAAAGAACACCAGATGGCAGTTTGGATAATTACCGGCAAAAGAAAAAATTGACAGTCATGAAAATAGCTGAAGATGGTGACAATGGTCGCTGATACTGCAGTGTTGTGTTTTAAAGAAACATAGAAGAAGAAGAAATCACGATTCATTTAATTCTTATAAAGCTTCTTTGGAGGCAGGAAAACTTTTTTAATATGGTTCAAAAGCTATACACATTTTTTTGCCCCATCGACTTTTCGTTTGATCCTATTAAAACCACTTCAATAAACTTACAGTTAAACTATTTAGTGACACTCATTGAGAAAATAGTATATATTCCCTACAACCTTTTCATTTTCAAATAGGAAATATTCACGATGTTGTATTATGTATTTATAAGAATTTTAATAAAAATTAAGATGGGAAGTAACACTATGAGGTTACAATGGAAATAGAAAATAATCATGAAATATCATTTTTAGACCTTAAATTGATTAGGAATGAAGAAAAAAAGAAAATAGAATTTGGAATCTACAGAAAAGAAACTCAGATCGACAATTATATAAAAGCTACTGGATTTAACCATTTTTCACACAAACAGGCAGTATTTAATAGTTTAACACACAGACTTGTGAATGTCCCCATGAGCAAAGAAAATTACAATAAAGAGAAAGAACACATCATAAAAATTGCTAAGGATAATGGTTTTCAAAAGAAGATGATACACAAGAAAATAAATAAATTCAAAGAACAAAAAGTCATCAATGAAAGTACTCTTCAGACAGATAAAAATATAGGCAAAAAATTCAAGAAGTTCACATACCATCCTTTGGTATTTGACAAGTTTCAAAAAAATTTCAACAAATTCAACATTAAATTAGCACCGAAAAATGATTACAGCTTAGGTAATTTAATAAAAACCAACAAAAATGAAAAGATTGAAGACTGCAAAAAATCGGGAATTTATCAAATTAATTGTAAAGATAGTGAAAAGATATACATAGGAAAAACAAAAAGGAATCTAAATACAAGATTAAAAGAACACCTCAGAAATGTTAAAAATGGAGAAACCGAAAAATCTGCAATAGCTGCACATGCCTGGTCAGAAAAACATAGAATAGAAACAAAACAAAATTACTTAAACAATTGGAAAAACCGAAGGAACTCACAATTTGGGAAAAAATTTACATATGCAAGAATGAAAATACAACTATGAATTTTGAAATACCCGGTTATAAAGAAAGAGGACTGATTTGGAAATTCTTCGGTCGGCCACCAGATGGCACGGAGGTCAGTCTGCAGGATAGAAGGCCGTTGGACGTCAGTTGTGAACGTGACGCAGCATTGAGAATGTCACAAAAGATGTGAAGAAACCCAGGGTCTGCTATGAATTATGAAGTATGAGGTGAGTGAAATAATAAAAAATAAACAATACTATGAGGTAATTTACAATTTATAAATTGAGTTAGAGAAATCGTTTTACATCTCACCTCATAAAACTCCATGATTTTCACAGAAACAGTTTCAAGGACCAAAAATCCGACTCAGTTTTGGCTGAAGATAGGAACATTGACCCTTGAAATCGGTCCTGTGAAAATATCATAGTTTTATGAGGTCAGATGTAAAAAGATTTCTCTGATTCAATTTATAAAATGTAGGAGAATGCCAAAATAGAAAATATGATTCAAGATGAGGCCAACAGTTTATGTATAACAATAAAATAATTTAAGCTTTTAAGTTCGGTCATCATTTGGTATAAAATTTTGAACCATATTAATCCATAAGCAAGCAACTTCAATCCACAGATTTTGATTTATCTCAAGCCACTGATTTATTATAAATAACTCATCAACTTTTTTAAAGAATTAAGATTGGATGCTGAAAATGTAGACAGTGAAATTGAAGTAGAAAAATAACTTTTAACTGACTACACTATATCGTCATGTCAGACCACACTTTTAAAAAAGAAAGAAGGTCCACTGGATGTTCTTAAATTCATTACTTCCATTAAAATTGGGCCAAATTTGAGAATTGGTATAAGAATTTTCCAACGCTGCCCATAACAGTTGCTACTGGCAAAAGAATGTTTTCTAAATTAAAAATAATAAAAATGATTTAAAAACCATATATACTTAAAATCTTCATAATGGGTTAGCAATATTGGCCATGGAACATAAATTGAATAATGAATTTGATCTGAAAGAAGTTATTTGCAATTTTGCTGAAAAAAAAACTTTGAAAAATATTGTTTTAATTTAGGATAGAACCTTTGTATATTAAATAACTAGTTCTGTTTATTTTTTAAAAGTATTCAAATTATCTATGAAAAAGTAAGTACTAGTTATGGATTAAAAGTTCATTCTTGTTAGCTCATTAAAATGTAAATTGTTTTTTCAATAAAACAATTTTCCATAAATCTGCATTGATATTGTCTAAATTCAATAATGTCATTTTTCTGGTTAGCATAGTTCTTTTATAATTCTGTTCTTTTTTTTAATTTTAAGGGTTTTTTTAAACTTGGAGGCAGCCTTTTTTGGGTGTGTCTGGTGGAAAAACTGCTAGGGCTGACCCTGCTCTAGGGTTTCTGAGTCTCTCATAAAATGAAAAAAGAAAAAAACTTCATGGCAGTAAAGCCGGATAGTGATTAGGCCTATAGTTCTTCTGAGCTAAGTTATAGTTATAATGTAAACAAACCATATGTATGACTGCATTTGCATTGGTAAAATAATAGTTTTATCTTTAAGCAGGTACAAAAATGTCTCTAACACTCGAGATAAAGGATATAAAAATTAAAAAAATATATTATCTAGCACATATCTATATACGTTATATGAGAATATCTTAAAATATATACAGTAATTACAATTTTAATAGATTAAATAAGCATTTTTTTATCATACTGATGCGTAGAATCAGAGATCCAGGGTTCAAGTCCCAGTATGAGTGTTTCTTTCATAAATATAACTCTATCCAGGATTGAAAAGTGTTAATTTAAATAAAAACATTGAAATATGAAACTTTATCAGTCAAAAGTAATGTATAAATTCTCAATAAAAATACTTCTGATTAGAAGATGCCAGTTGGCATGTTGGTACTACAGCTATCAGTCTTTGGATGAACAAGAATTCTACAAATGGAAAGAAATGTTGATGTTCATATCATGGCTTGGATGGTGTAATTGGTATCATACTGATGTGTAGAATCAGAGATCCAGGGTTCAAGTCTTGGTTCGAGCTTTAATATTTCTTTCATAAATAAAGCAGTTTTATTCTTACACATGCACAATGCAAAATATGTTTGAATTTCTATTGTTTCAAAATGGCAAAATTTCTGTAGAATTTCTTAAACATTGGAAAGCAAAGTATTTGGAAAGCAGAGAGAAACAAATTATCTTGAATATTTTCAAACAGTTTTGTGAAAAATATCCCACATTAACCATTGAGGAAACTGAAAATAACAGCAAAATTTTCAGGTGAGTCAGCATGGAACATAAATTCTGCTCATAAAGAAATTGTACCAGTAAATAAAATTATCTATTGACATCATGGAAAAAACAAACGTCTATTTAAGTAGGCCCATATATAGTTTTTTGTCATAAATAAATAAGAGATGGAGAAAGTTCTTAATTATTGGTACCGTCTTATGTAGTATTCAGTCATCTTTCTCATAAAATATGATATTGCCTAAGAATAATGTTCCTATCGTACACATGGTTAAAAGTAGTACCATGGTTCTGTCAATAGTCGGAGTAATATCTTATGCAAGTTTGTTTATACTACAATTGGAACTTAGCTTGCAATTTGTACAGCCACCCCACCTCTTTGTGCCATTTGCTAAAAAAACATAGATTCTTGCATCCATGATCCCCATTGGCCTAAGCTTCCTTCCTATTTATTGCAGCTACCCAAAATCCTAATTCCTCACAATGCTGAGTGGGCACTAGTACCATATTGATCAAAAATCTGTGAGGAAATTTCTTCTTCCGTCGGGACTCAAACAGAGCAAAGCTCCTAGCTCATGCCTTAAACCATTAACCTACAATGTGGAGAGTTTATTAATAACATATTAAAATGTTAATAGATCTATGTTAAGTGTATATTTTATTCCCAATACTTACATCTTCTTCCTGTTTAGTACCAGGCATACGCAAAGCTTGAATAAATTCAATTTCATCATCTAATACCAAATCATATTTTTGTCTTTTCTCACGGTTTCTTTGTTCTTTGTCACGAGCACCAAAACGAAAAACAGCCGATGACATTTGCTCTTCTTCCCACTTACGTTGCTCATAGTGTGGCACTTTCTCACGTTCATCCACTTCAACATATTTCTCATCAGCCTGTCCCTGTAAAAAAAAAAATTAAACATATAATTTGTCCTAAATTTAATACACGTATTAAAACAAAACTTAAAGCAAGAATTTACCAATAGGTGGTGTGAGAACTGAAAGTGGTCCACAAATTCATATCAAATATTATATTCCCAGTTCAGGCATAAATTTTTCTCTTTACCACTGATTACAATAGTTTAGTTGTGTATATTAATTTACTTATTTCAATCATAGTAATACAGTAAAACCTGCCTTTATAAGAAGGAAACCTATAGAGACGGAAAAAAATCTCCAGAATGGTACAATTTTATATGTAAAATCATCCTGTATAAGCCAGAAACCTTCATAATGCAGAAACGGAATGGTTTTTAAAGTATCAATAGTTAATTTTTACCTCAGTAAGACGGAAAATCGGATGATGTTAAATGATTAGGAAAAATTTATAAAAATCAAGTGATAAACAGTGTGAAGGGAATGCCCATTTCAGGATCAGGCATTAGAAGTTGCAAAATCTTTAGAAATGGAAGTTTTAAAGCATCTAACAGTTGCTAAAAAAGCTTTAAAACCCGTCATAACATAGCTTTCAGAAGCCAATGACGTTGACGTGCAGACAGTGTCAGTATGGAAGAACAAAGTACAGGCTTTGGTTGAGGGATATGAACCTAGAAACATTTACAATGGGGATGAGACAGGTATTTTCTGCAGAGTTTTGCCTAATTATACCTTAGCTGTGCGTGGTGATAAATACATTGGAGGGAAAATGTCCAAGGAACGTTTAACACTTTGTTTGTGCTAACATGGAAGGAAAATTTGAAAAATCAGTTGTAATTGGAAAGTCTGCATGTCCAAATGTAATTAGAAATTTGAACTGCAGCTCTCTACCAGTAAATTGGACAAATAACAAGAAGGCCTGGATGACTGGCTCTATCATGGAAGAATGGCTAAAGAGTTTCAATATGAAAATGAAGAATGAAAATTGGAATGTTATTCTGTTTTTGGACAATGCTACATGTCATCCAAAACTTGAATTGACCAATGTAAAGGTGCTATTTTCTTCTCCTAACACAACAGCCATCACCCAACCTATGGACCAAGGTGTCATATACATCCTTAAATCACATTACAGAAAATTTGAGTTACAGTCGTAAGTCGCCAAGATGGGTACTTGTTCAAATGTGTCAGAAATCATTAAGCAGATTAAAGTTTTCGATGCAGTGAAGTGGATTCATCAAGCTATGGAGAAAGTTCTCCCAGAGACTTTGAAAAAGTGTTTTTTAAAAGCAGGATTTCCTTGTCAAGACATTCACTGAATATGATGAGGTGAAGGAAAATTTAAGTCATTGCCGATCTAACTAAAGACTGGAACCTGCAATTGAGATTGAAGATGTTATCAATTTCGACAATAATTTGGCAACAACACAAAATAAACGATTATTTAAATATCTTGAAAAAGCCTTTGATAAGGTGATAAGAAGAAAATTGTGGGAAATAATGAAGGCCAGAGGGTACCCGGCTCAACTTATAGAAGGAATAAAAAGTCTTTATAATGGTACGAAAATTATCGTTACTTTAGATAATTATTCCAGAGAAGAAATTTTAACAAATCAAGGAGTTCGACAAGAGTGTACATTATCACCTACATTGTTTAATATATATTTTGACGATGTTATACGAAAATGGAAAAAATCAAGTCCAATAGTAATACAAATTAATAAGGAAATGTATATGAATATTTTAATGTATGCAGACGATCTGGTAATTATACAGAAGTCAGAGGATGATTTACAAAGAGCCATTTACATGTTGAATCAATTAGGACTCTATTATAATCTCAAAGTCTCAACTTCAAAAACTAAAATTATGGCTTTTCAGGGCAAAGTGCCAGTCAGAGCAAAAATAGTGATCAATAATGAAATAATAGAACAGATAGCACATTTTAACTATCCTGGTTCAGATATAACATATAGCTATGATTGGGATATACATAATAAATTAAACCGATATCAAATGATGTGTGGCACCATAAGAAGAACCCTCTGAAAGACTCGAAGAGAAACTCAGCTCAGGTTTTATAAAATTATGGCTGTTCCTGTTCTTTTGTATGGAATCTGAATCTGGGGTACGGACACAGATAGAGAGCTCACACAGGCTAGCCACTGAAATGAAATTTGGAGATAGCTGTAAAAGGATGTACCGCAGCGATGAGATAGATTACACACTGGAATCAATAAGGAAATAAACAGGAGATATTTTTCAATAGTTGATAAACTAGAAGAGCACAAATACCGATGGAAAGAACATTTAGACAGAATGGACAATATAAGATTACCCAAAAAGATCAACACCTACAAACCACATGGGAAAAGATCTTTGGGACGGCCAAGGAAATGATGGACTTGAGACCGAAACAGGTCACATTGAACTAACCTTGGAAAGGAAGAAGAAGAAGATTATTTAAATGAAACGAGAGAGGAGTCCTCGAAATGTGAAGGAACTCAAATTTTCGAAGAAGAAAAAGAAGATGCCCCACGAGAGCTGAATATATTTAGCTACAAACAAGTATTGTTGAATGTGAATGATCTCCAAGAATTTGCTGCTTTGCAAGATGTAGAGAACCACATATTTGCCTGTGCTGTGACTAAAACTAGGCAGTCTACCTTACTACAGTTATGGAGGAAGTGAAAATAACTAAAAATGTGAGTAATCTCTTTTTTAAGTTATGTAGATAGGAAATAACACTATGAGGTTTTTTAATATTGTTTATTTTTTATTATTTCACTCACCTCATACTTCATAATTCATAGCAGACCCTGTGAAGAAACTCTTATGTACGTTGTAATTCCCTCGCGCCAAATGCGGGTTCGAGTCGCGGTCTAGGCGAAAATTTTTCTCTTCAAATATAATTTATCCTTCTATGAGAAGTGTTAAATTAATAATAAAAATCGTCAATAGAAGCCCTACTGGCTATAAAGTAGTGTTAAATTCCCAATAAATGTCTTCTTAACTAAGAAGCCGCCATTTGCAAAGATAGAAGCTATGGTTTCAAGCATTTGGCGCGAGGGAATTACAACGTACATAAGAGAAAAATTTGCGTCTAGATCGTAACTTGCCTCGGTAGCTCAGTTGGTAGAGCACTTGGCCCGGAAAGCCAAGGGTCCCGGGTTCGAGTCCCGGGTCTAGGCAAAAATTTTTCTCTTCAAATATAATTTATCCTTCTATGAGAAGTGTTAAATTAATAATAAAAATCGTCAATAGAAGCCCTACTGGCTATAAAGTAGTGTTTAAATTCCCAATAAATGTCTTCTTAACTAAAGAAGCCGCCATTTGCAAAGATAGAAGCTATGGTTTCAAGCATTTGGCGCGAGGGAATTACAACGTACATAAGAGAAAAATTTGCGTCTAGATCGTAACTTGCCTCGGTAGCTCAGTTGGTAGAGCACTTGGCCCGGAAAGCCAAGGGTCCCGGGTTCGAGTCCCGGTCTAGGCAAAAATTTTTCTCTTCAAATATAATTTATCCTTCTATGAGAAGTGTTAAATTAATAATAAAAATCGTCAATAGAAGCCCTACTGGCTTATAAAGTAGTGTTAAATTCCCAAAATGTCTTTTTAACTAAGAAGCCGCCATTTGCAAAGATAGAAGCTATGGTTTCAAGCATTTGGCGCGAGGGAATTACAACGTACATAAGAGAAAAATTTGCGTCTAGATCGTAACTTGCCTCGGTAGCTCAGTTGGTAGAGCACTTGGCCCGGAAAGCCAAGGGTCCCGGGTTCGAGTCCCGGTCTAGGCAAAAATTTTTCTCTTCAAATATAATTTATCCTTCTATGAGAAGTGTTAAATTAATAATAAAAATCGTCAATAGAAGCCCTACTGGCTATAAAGTAGTGTTAAATTCCCAATAAATGTCTTTTTAACTAAGAAGCCGCCATTTGCAAAGATAGAAGCTATGGTTTCAAGCATTTGGCGCGAGGGAATTACAACGTACATAAGAGAAAAATTTGCGTCTAGATCGTAACTTGCCTCGGTAGCTCAGTTGGTAGAGCACTTGGCCCGGAAAGCCAAGGGTCCCGGGTTCGAGTCCCGGTCTAGGCAAAAATTTTTCTCTTCAAATATAATTTATCCTTCTATGAGAAGTGTTAAATTAATAATAAAAATCGTCAATAGAAGCCCTACTGGCTATAAAGTAGTGTTAAATTCCCAATAAATGTCTTTTTAACTAAGAAGCCGCCATTTGCAAAGATAGAAGCTATGGTTTCAAGCATTTGGCGCGAGGGAATTACAACGTACATAAGAGAAAAATTTGCGTCTAGATCGTAACTCGCCTCGGTAGCTCAGTTGGTAGAGCACTTGGCCTGGAAAGCCAAGGGTCCCGGGTTCGAGTCCTGGTCTAGGCAAAAATTTTTCTCTTCAAATATAATCTCTTTTTTACTTTTTATTCACTATATTGTGGTGCAGATACTGTAGTACTGTAAATAATTTGCTTGTAATTTGGGAACCCTTTATACGAAGGAAAACTGCCAAGACAGAAATATATTTAAGGAACTGTCACATTCCTTCATAGACAGGTTTTACTGTAGCTTTAGCTTCTCAATATTAATTTAAAGATTACCATAACTTAAAAAACACAAAAAATGTACTAATACCGTTGTAGAACTTCATTACCAACCTGAAGTATATATGTAGACAGTTCCTGGTAAGAAAATAAGTTATGAGAAATAGGAGAAAAATGTAAATTGATCATACCATTGACACTAGGTTACAAGATAACAGCCTGCTAACAATCCCTCTCCACAGCATCTCTTTTTAATCTACTTATATCACAGTAGCCACACACCTGGCACACCTAATGCTTTTAAGTCATACTTATACAATTACTTGTTGTTAAATAATTATTTTTTCTCCAGAATTACATTTATTCTATATCATTGGCAGTATTTTTCATTTTTCTATCTCTTAAATTTTTTATTTTATACAATAAATATACAGTAAATCAACATATATTTTAGATAATAATTGCATTGTATATATACCATGTAATCATTTATGTTTATTGCAATTTAGATTTAAGACTAATTTTTCTAATTTTTTTTAATTGGTTGAGTGGTAGACAAGGCCTTAAGCCATAACTCTATCAGATAAAATATAGCTATTATTTAAGGTAGAATATACCTCATAGTGAGAATTCCTAAAATAAGTAATAGCTATTATTATTATTACATTACATTACATAGGCAATCTAAAATTGAATTTCGTTAAATGTATATGTGGTGCTCCCGAGTGTCACCATCCAAGCTCTAATTATGTCCAATACTATTCAGTGATCAGATGAGAACTCGTATTTTAGGCTTGATATGACCATTGACTAACATTTGTTAATTGACAGTAGGCAATGAAAACCTCATAACTCATCAGTCATTGAAAACCACATAACTCCAGTAGCCAGCACAGAAATATGTGATGCATAACCTGTTGAGAATATGGATTTCAAATGTATTAATAACTTGACTTGTATTCTGTTGTAAAATATGTGGGAACTATTGCTTATCAATTTTCATCCGATTGAGGGTCTTTCCACTTTTCAGCGGTTGTCCTTCTACCAGCCGGCTGCTGGCCCTTCATATCCACATGTGTCAATCATAGAGGTAGATGATCAACAGCCAGTGTAGGGGTGACATGTGGTTAGCATGTCGAGTCCCCCAGCCATTATAGCTGGTTCCTCAACCTGGAGGTGCTACTTATTGTAGCTACCCAATTGCCTCACGATGCTGGGTGGGCACCGGTCCCATACTGGCCGAAATACCATGAGAAAATTTCTTCCCCCATGGAGACTTGAACCAGCGCAAGTCCCGTAGCTCTGCGCCAAGGCTTCCTACCTTAACTGCTCGGCTACGGCGCGGGACTTATCAATTTTCATAATTATTTAAAACAGCTATCTGTTTCTGCTGTAAAATTTACCAAAATGGAGTTACGAGGTTTTCATTGCCCACCATCAATATCTTATTCTTAACTCTTTTTGACTGAGAACCCTCATAATTGATAGAAAAAGTTATAGTGTCTAATGGCATCTGAAAAATCAGAACAGAAGATCTAAACTTTTTTTATTAGAAAATTGTATTGTTTTCAACTTTCATCTATTACATACTGACTGCAACTTTACCTTCTTGCTATCTTCAGGCATGTGATATCGCTGCACCCTCTCAAGTTCACGGGCTTTTTCATGTTCTTTTGCCAACTGAAGTAATTTCTTCTTGTGTTTACGATCCTTACGTTCTCTCTCAGTCAATCTAAAATATTAGAAAATTTATAATCAATGAACAAGTTCAATCTTGATTCTGTTTTACAATGAAGGTTAAACTCTGAGATAAACTGATTATTAAGTTATGTAGATAGGAAATAACACTATGAGGTTTATTTTAATATTTTAATTGTTACTTCTTAAGAAGTATGAGGTGAGTGAAGAAACAATTAAAATATTAAACTGATTATTGTCTGTCCAGCCTAAGAAACATACTTGAGGAAAACAAATAGGCGGGTAATCCACAAAGCACATGGCTGCTACAATTACTGCGATTCGTTCATGGCCAAAGCACAATTTAGCAGAAGCGAAAAAATAGATCATGTATTCGATTAATATAATTATTACATATTTGATGCTATGTTAACTATAGTTGATCAGAATACAAATACACCTACATGTTTTTTCGAAGGTTGGAGAATAACTAAAAATTAACGATTTTATTAATGATTTAACACTTCTCATTACAATGTATATAAGAAAAAAAATTGTGTCTAGATCGTAACTTGCCTCGGTAGCTCAGTTGGTAGAGCACTTGGCCCGGAAAGCCAAGGGTCCCGGGTTCAAGTCTCGGTCTAGGCAAAAATTTTTCTCTTCAAATATAACTAAAAATTAGCTTTTGTTTGAAACTGATCAATTCTTGTGAGGAAGTTGAATGCCAGTTACAAATATGGCGGCTGTCGTATAGTTTATGGTAACTTATCTCGGTGATAAAATGTATGATCAAAATTATAAAAAGCACCCTAAAGGGAAACTGTTAAAGAATGGTGAAAAACAGATGGTATTTTTTAAGTTTATGGAGCATAATCCTGTGAACGATATAGTTAAATACACTGCAGAATATACTGGTGTGTCAGAGAATAGTGTTGTACATATTATATTTATTTATTTTACTTGATGGAGTTAAGACCATGTCTTCTCTTCCACTTCACCAGGGTTAAATTATACATATAATAACAATTATGATAAATGATACATAATAGATAATTATAGACTACATAATAAAAAGTTGACAAGGGAAAGAAAGAAAAAATAATAACAACAACAACAACAAAAATAATAACATATAAAATTATTATTGATAACAACTCAGGGTCAGGAATTACATGTGCATTATTTTCATTTTATCTACCAACAGGATACCATACAACAAATTTTGATGCAGAAGTAACGGCTATTCATATTTCACTCCAACAATTACTATACAGAATAAATAAATTTCAAAATGCGGTCATATTCTATGATTCTAAGGCAGTAATATATGCAATAAATTCACACAAAATGAAGTCAATACAAATTAAAGAGTACTACAAAATGATTCAACAACTCCAAAAACTACAGAAAAGGATTCAATTGCAATGGATACCTGCACACTGTGGAATTGCTGATTTTCTTGCCAAAAAAGGCTCCAATCTAATCAGAATACTACTAAAAGCTTACCTTTCACATCCATAAAAAGAATAATTAAAAACAAATATAAAATCAAACAAAATCAAGACCTATATAATAAAGCCAAAGACAAAAAATGGAATATTTTAGTAAAAAAGCCAGATATTATTCCAGAAATTCCACGTAAAACTATAGTAGCAAAATTTAGACTGCTTACAGAACATGACTATTTGGCCAAACATTTATATAAATTAGGAATCTACACGAATCCAAATTGTCCTCTATGCAACAAAGACGAAGAAATGAACCAAGAACATCTACAAACCTGTGAAGTATTACCTGTTGGATCCACCATAAAGAAATATTGGAGAGCAAGAACACTAATGGCTTCGTTGCCAAGGCCCAGCATTTGAAAACAACAACACATATAAAATTTGCAGGGAACTAAAAGAAACTGATAATATAAAAATGCCCAACAAGAAGAGGAATAGGCATAAACCTGGTTTAGGAGTGGTGGATGATTTTGTGAAGTGTGCAGTTTGTTATTAGGTGTATAGGTTTTTTTTTTCCCCCACCTACCTTAAATAAAGTTCTAACTGTTGTGAATGAAGAACCTGGACTTTTAAGAGATTGAGTTTTTACATACTATTATCTGATATAGGATTCTCTTTTGTGAAAAGAAATACTGTTAATGTCTTGTCAGACAGTTAATTTTTTGCTGTAAGTACAGTTATTTTGATTTAAATGTTTCATTTGAATTAATTTGTTTAATCATAGTTAAATATGGGAAATAACATTATATGAGGTTCTTAATTCAATGAATGAGTCACTTCTTATCTTTAAAAAAACTCCTGGCGCGACAGGCCTACAAGGCCCTTAGCCTACCAGCCGGCTGCTGGCCTCACATCCACATGTGTCAATAACAGAGGTTGATGGTAATCAGCCAGTGTAGGGGTGACATGTGGTCAGCATGTCGAGTCCCCCAGCCGTTATAGCTGGTTTTCTCAACCTGGAGCCGCTACTTATTGTAGCTACCCAAATGCCTCACGATGCTGGGTGGGCACCGGTCCCATACTGGCCGAAATACCATGAGAAAATTTCTTCCCCCATGGAGACTCGAACCAGCGCAAGTCCCGTAGCTCTGCGCCAAGGCTTTCTGCCTTAACCACTCGGCTACGGCGCGGGACACTTCTTATCTTACCTCATATTATATGCATTTTTAAACACAGAAACTGCAGTTTTCAAGAGGACATCTTTCTCATTTTCAACCGATATTATGACTCATAATATTCTCATGATATATGGTCACACGTAGAAATTCATTATATAATGGAAATGGACAGCTAATGACAAATGAGGGAAATTTTGAGGAATTGGCTGAATTCAAATACCTAGGAACAATAATCACAAATAGGAATGAGATGCACAAAGAAATTAAACATAGGCTCAATTCTGTGAATGCATGCTATTATGCATTGCATAGACCCTTGATGTCCCAACTCCTTTCAAAAAATGTTAAACTGAAAATATATAAAACTATTATTCTACCAGTTATATTATATGGGTGCGAAACAAGGACTCTTACTTTAAGGGAGGAAAGGAGATTACAAGTATTTGAGAATAAAGTACCGTACTTAGGAAAATTTTTGGACCAAAGAGAGATGAACAGACAGGTGAATGGAGAAGATTACATAACAATGAACTACATGGTCTTTATAGGAAGCCAGATATAATAAGAACAATTAAGTCTCATAGACTGCGATGGGCAGGACATGTTGCACGTATGGGGAATGAAAGACTTGCATGGAAGCTTCTTGTAGGAGACCAAGAATGAGGTGGGAGAATAACATTAACCCGTTGGGTGGGCGTTGCGTGAATATCCGCCTCAAGAAAGCCTTCACTCGGTGGGAGTTACAGATATATCCAACGAGATATATATTATTTTTTTTCTAAGTTATTTGACAATACAGGAATGAAAAACTTTGAAGATCTGTTCTGTATGGGTATGACATCTAGTGTGATTTTTTTCAACCCCCTTTGACCGGTCTCTTAACAGTTTCTTATTACGAGAGTTAAAATCACATATCATGTATGAGTGCAAGAACGAACTAACGTATATCGGTAACTGGCCAGCTATATAACATTCATGATAAAATATAATTCACTAGACGTGTTCAGAAAAAAAAAACAGACACCATCTGTTTGCTCAACATAATATATCTCTCAACTCAGATTAGCCTTAAACCTCAATGCAAGAACGGTCTAAGTTAATGAAAAAATAATAACTCTGGTACAGTTTCTTGTAACTTCTCATTCACACGTTTAAATGAGAGGTCTGTCTTTTATCACAGTAGAAAAATATTGCACAAACATTCAATTGGGGTTGCTAACTTTTATCCTCCATTCTCCAGTCTTGAAGTAACTAGTTCAAACGTGTTATTTCGCTTCTAGTTTTTTTTTTCACTTCATCATATTTTTTTATAAGCTACTTACAATTTACTGAAAATATGAGTGTTTTGTAAAATGAAGTTATGTAGCATTCATAATACTAACAACAATAATAACCAGTGACTTCTCAACATACCAGTGTTCAATAACGCCACTGATAATATCTGATGACGTCAATAATCACTATTACTACAATAAAAACTACTAATTGTACAGATATATATTTTTACGGTATATTAAAGTTCTAAAAATAAAAAAAATTGTGATTAATTTGTAATAACTCAAAACTGACAGTATTTAGTAACGCCACTGGTCATATGTGTCGTAAAATTTTAATAATTATACAGTGTTAAAAGAAATTGTATGTTTACATTATAAACTTCGGAGTAAATTGTCAATATAAATTAATTAATTAATTTATACATATATCCTAAATGCTTAGTTTATATCGATGTAAGACTTGAAATAACGCCACTGATGACAGACACCATGTAAGGCCAGAGTTAACATTTATTGCATTTAAGAGATTTGCATACTTTTTAATATTCATTACATGTAATATAAATAATGTTTTCCAAATTACTTTTAAATTTAACACGAGAAGACACTTGTGCCGTTTTTGTACTAAAGTTGAAAAAAATTAAAATATGAAATTTCGATTAAAAAATATGACCATATGAAAGAGAATGGTTGTTTTGTATAATATTTGATGGATATGTTACAAATGTTTACTCCCTGTATTTTTTTATAATATTTTAAATTAAAGGAAGAAAAGGCTCCCCACAGAGCTGTAGAACTGCACTAGCTAGGTCCCCAGTTAAGGGGTTAACTATGATTTGAGGGAAGTAGATTATACAGGGAATGATTGGAAAGCATTAGCTCAGGATAGGGATGTATGGAGAGCTTATGTCCGCGCGGCCATGAACCTACAGGTTCGATAGTGCCAGTGAGTAAGTAAGTATTATGAGTCATAATATCGGTTGAAAATGAGAGGGATGTCCTATTGAAAACTGCAGTTCCCGTGTTTAAAAAAAAAACAAAATGTGAGGTAAGATAAGAAATGGCTCATTCATTCATTTAATTTGTTTAATATTAACAATTTTTTTTTCTGCTAAATATTGGAGTGCAAGAGAGAGAATGATTTCATTATCAAGTGCTCGACATTAGATACCAACCATATTAACAATTATAATTTAATTTTGTTTTCAACATACCATTGTGTGTATTAATACAACCAGCAACATTAAAAACTAAAATGATTGCTGTGCATTAATTTATCGGCTTCTAACAAACAGCTGACAGAGGTCACACGTACTTTTACATGTGCTGCGCAGAGTAATACATTTGAAAGTTAAATGTCAAAGTGTGTTTCTTAGGCTGGACAGCCTCTAGTACTATGAGGTTCATATTTTTTTAAATCTAATATATAGTCCTGCACATAGCTGAGTGGTTTAAGGCATGGTGCCTTGGTGCAGAGCTATGGGACTTGCACTGGTTCAGGTCCCCAAGGGGGAAGAAATTTTCTCATGGAATTTAGGTCACCCAGCATTATGAGGAATTTGGATAGCTATAAGTAGCGGCTCAAATTTAGGAGACCAGCTATAATGGCTGGGGGACCCGAGGTGCTGACCATATGTCACCCGTACATTGGTTGGATGATCATCTACCTCTGTGATTAACACATGTGGATGTGAGGGCAGCAGCCAGCTGGCAATACCAAGGTCCTTCTAGGTCTGTCGTGCCACGAAGGTTTTAATATGATATATAAAACATGACATTATCATCATCTCCAAAAAAACAAGTAACGGAAATTAGAATTTCCTATATATTTATTGATATATTTAATTTTCATTAATATCTTATCATAAGTAATGCCACGAGTGATTTCCAAATTATCGATAAATTCACGACTCACGAAGCGAGGAGTGAATTTATCTAGAGAATTTGGAAATCAAGAGTGGCATTTGTTAGGACTATTTAACAAATAAAATTAAGCTGTTTACTTACAAATCATTGTTTAACTATAGTTATTTTAAAATATTTATACATTTAATGTAAACGGCTATGTATGAAAACAAATGAGAAACGATAGGTACGCTTCATCTGCTTCTTTTGTTTATCACTGCAACCAGATCATACTATTTATTGCCAAAGGAATGCAATATTGTAAGAATGCTCTCTAGTGGAGAAAAAATGAAACACATCAAACTGTATATTAATTCATTTCTGATGTATGATGTAAATATGACAATTATATTTTTCTCGATTGTTACCTGGGGAAAAATACATTTAAGAAAGTGCAAACAGTGGTTTCTTTTTTTGGTGGTATAATCAATTGCTACAAATGTTTTTATACAGGGTGAGGCAATGAAACGGCACGATTTTGAAAAATCACCAATAATATATTTACAAAAAGAGTATAATTATTTGAACATGAATCTTAAGTACATGAGTGGAAATTAATGTTTTACCTTAAAAAACAATCATTTTTTGAATATGGTGCCAGTAAGGTGACGTCCTTGGTTTTGCACACATTGTTGGAGTCTAAGATGAAATCCACCCATGGCGTTCTGTAGCATCTGCAAAGGAATGTTGTTAATTTCCTGCCGGATTCTCTCCTTCAGATCTTCTTTTGTTCTTGGTGCATTTTCCTCGAAGACTTTGCATTTAAGATAGCCCCAAAGAAAGAAGTCTGGGGCGGTCAAATCTGGCGAACGGGGAGGGCAAGGGATATCACCATTCTTGCTGATTAGCCGTCCTGGAAAAGCGAGTCTCAGCAAACCCATTGAGACATTAGCAGTATGGCTTGTTGCACCATCTTGCTGGAAGAGTGTTTCTTCATCTGGATCATACTGATCGATGCCAGGCAGACCAAAAGTTACTAACATGTCAGCATAACGTTCAGAGTTCACCGTTACTGTGTTACCGTGTTCATCTTCAAAAAAATAGGGTCCACGAGAAGATACTGCACACCAAACTGTTACTTTTTCAGAATGGAGAGGTTTTTCATGAAGATCACGTGGGTTATTTGCGGACCAATACCGGAAGTTCTGCTTGTTAACGTAACCACTAAGGTGAAAGTGGGCTTCATCACTCATCCATAAGTTATGCACTCTTTCTCCATTTGTTCCGATAACATTAAGCATCGCTTGGCAAAAGCGTATGCGATGATTGTAATCGTTAGGTTGTAGGGCTTGCACTATCTGCATTTTGTATGGGTGATAGTGTAGGTCATTCTTCAAAATCCGTCTCACTGATCGATTGCTGAGACCAAGTTGAGCGCTGTGCCGCCTTGCTGATTTTCGCGGACTTCGTGTTAATGCATCGCGCACACGATCAATGTTCTCTGGGGTCCTGATTGTTTTTTCACTACCACCAATTTTCTTCGTCGTGCTTGCAGTGGCTTCAAAGTTTTTCACCCACAGGAGGATAGCTTTCCTCGATGGCACGGGAGCCCGTGGCGGTAGATTAAACTTAAGACGGAAAGCACGTTGGGCACCAACCACACTATCCATGTTTTTATAATATGCTTTTACAGCAAACGCACGTTGCACGCTTGACCAACGCTCCATGGCTACTGAAATTTCCACTTGTCTAGATGCTCAAGGTCGTTTCCCCCACTCCCATAACCCCCCACTGCGCCCGTCAGCCGGAGTCCAAATCGTGCCGTTTCATTGCCTCACCCAGTATTAACTCCCGCATGCGGCATGTGTTGACATTCATGCACTATATATACAATCTGGTAGCCGTATTTCTCACGGGCTCAATTACTGCAAAATAATGGTCAAACCTGTTCAGAATATTAAAAAGGAGGAGCTTTCTTTAATATGGTAATTATAACACTGATAAATATTTCATGAAACACGACTCTGATTGGTTGTAAAACAGAAATCATTGAAACGTGATTGGCCATTGAGTCCCATTTGGGGCATGAGTTAAATAGTCCTCTGGAAGCTAATGATTCCGATTTAAAAAATTAATTAATTTTGACAGTATAAATGGATAGTTAAAAATCAAATTTTAAAGTGCTAGAAATCCATTAATTTACCAAATCTAGACATATTCATAATTAGAAAACTGATTACCAATCAACATTAAGGGTCATATAATAGGTAATGTTTACATTATTCTCAGAAATCTCTATCTGGGATGAAAAGAATATCCCTGAAAAAATTACTAGTTATAATAAAAGTTTGGGAATTATTAATCAAGTTATGAAACCATCCCTTGTACAAAAATACACCAGATTACGTTTATATAACACTTTGGCTAGACAAGTGTTGACCTATGATAGTGAAGCATGGTCACTAAAAACACAACATGAAAGCAGAATAACGGCTTGTGAAATGAGATTCATGCGCAGAACAGCATGTTACACCAGATGGGATCGGAAAAGGAACACCAATATCTTAAAAGAATTGAAGACTACGCCAATTTTGGAATATATTAAACAGTACCAACTAATTACTTATTTTAGGAATCCTTACTATGAGGTATATTCATTAAAGTAGAATTTTTTATCACTCACCTCATATTGTTCAATTATTGGAAACTCCATCTTGAAAGAATGAGTTCAAATCGGATCCCCGAAGCTGTTTATAATTATATACCAAGAGGACGAAGATCTCTAGGCTGTCCTATGAAACGCTGGTGGGAAAATTTTATATAGTATCGTAACATGCCTTGGCCTAATACTTGGAAGGAAGAAGAAGAAGAAGATGAAAATATTATCATTGCAGCTAAAATAGTAGTGTTAAAATCCTATCAAAATCTTCATGAATAAGAAGTATCCAAGTGGTGTGGTTGAAGGTTTACTGCCATGAGGGATTTTATAAGAGAGAGAAATTTCCATCCAAAGTGAAATGCCTAAATAACACAGTTGGTTATTGCACTGGTATGTAAAATTAGAGATCTTGGGTTCAAATCCCAATTTGGGCAAAACTTTTACTTTTCAAAAAAAAAAGTTCAAGAAGTTATATCTAAATTTATACACTAAGGTTGATGATAAATTATTTTTTGAAGAGAAAGTTTTTTTGTATTTTTTTTTGCATGAACCAGGATTTGAACCCAAGATCTCTAGTTCAATATACTAGACCAAATGCACTCTTTATGCATCTCACTACAGATAAAAGAGAGAGAAAAATTTGTATCCAAAATGAGATACCAGGGTAGCACAACTGATTAGAACTAGAGATCTTGGGGGTTCAAATCTTGGTTCAAACAAAAATGTTTCTTTTAAGAAAATAATTTATGGTGTAACAAACTTACTCTTCCTCTTGAAATAAATATTCATCATCAATTATATCTGCTTCCAACTCAGCTACTTTGTCATCTTTTCGTTTTTCCAAGTACTTCCTTCTTGATTCTATTCTAAGTTTGGGAATGATTTTTGCACGATCTTCTGCTTCGAGCTTTAAACGCTTGGCTGCTTCCTCATATGCTCGTTTCTCTGAAAAATATTAACAGTTTACATAATAAAGCTCTATATTAGTTTAATCAAAATTGCAGTGGGAAGTAACACGATGATTTACAAATTGAGTCGGTTAAATGTTTTTTTTCATTTCACCTCATACAGTTTCATGTTTTCACGATGCTGGTTTCAAAGGCCTTTGAACTCTTACTCCTAATGGTCCGATTTCACTGGTTAACAAACTTGGTCTTATTTTTTTTAAATTGATTACTATTGGGTTCAGGAAGGGAAAGGGTACGAGAGATGCAATTGGATTGTTACGAACAATATGAGGAAGATATATAGAAAAAGATAAAGAATAAGAATTAAATGAATTGTGATATCTTTTTACCTCATACATCTATGTTTTTTTCTGTGTTTAAAAAAACATAGAAGTATGAGGAAAGAAGAAATCACGATTCATTTAATTCTTATGAATTGAACCTCATAATGTTAAAAATTCCCAAATTTGATATATAAAGATAAAGAAGTTTATAGTGTTTGACGACCTGGAAAAGGCCTTTGACAGAGTAAATTGGAATAAACTCATGAGGATCTTGAAGAAAATTGGCATGAAACTGGAAGAAGAGGTGGTTCGTAAGTAATCTTTATATGAAACAGCGAATAAAAGTGAAGATAGGAGAAGAAATGTCATAGGGAAGACAAATTGGAAGGGAGGTACTGGAAGGGGGGTATGGCAAGGGTGTCCTCTATCACCTACTCTTCTCAACATCTACCTAGAAGACCTAATGAAGAACTGCTTCAGGAATACGGGAGGCGTAAACATGGGAGGAAGGAGAATTAAGTGCATAAGATTTGCTGATGATATGGCTTTGCTAGCAGAAGATGGAATGACACTGAGGAACTTGCTGATGGAGCTAAATGACAAGTGCGAGGATTATGGAATGAAGATAAATATAAATAAGACGAAGGCCATGATTATAGGAAGGAAACCAAGGAAAATAAACAAGAGGATTAAAGATGAGGCCATTGAGCAAGTGGAGAGCTTCAAATACTTGGGTTGTACTATCAGTAGTAATATGAACTGCGGTCAAGAAGTAAAGCAGAGGATAGCAATGGCAAAAGAAGCTTTTAACGAGAAGAGAAGCATTTTCTGTGGTCCTCTGGCAAAAGAATTACGGAAGAAGCCAGTGAAGTGCTTTGTGTGAAGTGTAGTATTGTATGGTGCAGAGACTTGGACATTAGAACGGAATGAGGAAAAGTGACTGGAAGCTTTTGAGATGTGGATATGGAGAAGGATGGAACTTATAAAATGGACAGACAAAATAAAAAATAAAGATGTGTTAGACAGAGTGGGTGAAGGAAGAACAATACTGGAACTCATAAAGAGGAAAAGAAATTGGATTGGCCACTGGCTAAGAAGAAACTGCCTGCTGATGGATGCCCTAGAAGAAATGGTCAACAGAAAGAAAGTTAGAGGCAGAAAAAGACATCAGATGATAGACAATATTAAAGTAAATGGTTTGTATGTAGATACAAAGAAGGAAAACGAGTTATGGAAAGAGTGGAGAATGCTGCATTTGCAGTGAAAGACCTGCTCTTGGGCAGAACACTATATGAATGAATTCCAAGTTTGGTTTAAAAAATATAAATTGCTATACTATAACATTGACATTTTTCAAAAAATGTTTTTATGAGAACGAGCATAATAGCTTAATTCTTTCAGAGTTCAATAAAATTGGTACAACATAGTGAGATGGGAGAAAAGACACCAGGACATTGGGAGTATAGAATTGGAAACCATGGCTTCAAATAGAGAAAACTGGCGTAGACTTATGAAGAAGGCCAAGGCTCTTGTGCCACTGATCATCATGATATTTTGTGATTGCTCCAAATCCACTGTGTAATTAATGATTTGGTCAGGTAGAATGTAGATTTGTAGGTGCTTCCTGACCAGAAGACCCAGGTTTATTAACTGGTGAGGTTAGAAATTTTAATCTGTATAAATATAAAAAAAATAATAAATTAAAATAGGAAGTAACATTATGAAGTTCTTCTTAATAAAATAATGTGAATCCAGAGTCATCTTAGCTCATAAATCGTTGTGTTCTATTTGTATATGTTTTGATATGCCATGTACACCATCATCACCTTGTCCAAACTGTTGAATTTTATGTTGTGGCCCTAGATGTCATCCCCCACATCAAATTTTGGTTGATTGAAGAATTTTCAAATCAGGTAAAAATTATTTGATTTGCAATTTCTTAGGTCAACTAAAAGATGGAGTTGGGGTCGACATCCAGGGCTGAGAACATAAAATTTAAAGTCTGGAGAAGCTGATGATGATGATGTGCATGACATATCAAACATGTTCAAATAGAACACTATGATTTATCTGGTAAGATGATTTTGGATTCACCTTATTTAACAAGAAAAATGTCTACTTTGTTTCTGTGTAGAAATGAGAATTTCTTATAGACTGTAACAGTTCTATACATATTAAGATGATTGATGAATGTTATTGTTCTTGGTCATGTTTATTATCAACATCATAATACTATTATTATAATTTCTGTGTTTGGACAATAATTACTGTGAACCAAACTGTTTTTTTTGGATAATTTTCTGTGTAAATTAATATGATATTTACCTGAACCTGATGGCTGTGCTACATTCCTGGTTTTGTCTTGATCTTTCTTTTTCAGTCTATCAGCAAATTCATCTCTCTCCTTCAAATCTCTAAGCCTCTGCTTCTCGGTGCTGTCATCAGAATCAGAATCTGAATCATACCGTCGCTTTTTTTTATGCTTTGAATGTCGTTCCTTGTAATCACGGCTATGTTTACTGCTACGATGTCATGTTTCGAAGAACGACTTGATTCTCCTTTAGATTTCTCATCCCGATGTCGACCCATATTTTACCTTTAATTAAAAAATAAAATATTAACTTCAACCACAACCTTTATAGACATGTAACATAATTCCAATTCACAGAACTTGTAACTCTCCTTTTTTTTTTTTGGCGATTTTTTTTACATTTTTGTACCATCTGTTGAACAAATTATATTTTATGGCTTAATAAATTTAATATGGAATATACTCCAAGAACATTCAGTACTGATATACAATATAAAGCAAAAATGAGAAAAATGAGACACAATCCCTCTGGGGCATTTAGCTCGAAAGACAATTTTAAGAATCAAGACACCAGCTGCAAAAGCCTACCTATTTCCAGTAACTCAAGTAGTGAATCCACGATTATAAATTACACAACAAAACTTACCTTATCTTACAATAGATGCTCAAAATGTTGACCTTCTGCTTTCAGGCAGGCCTCAACTCTCCTTAACACATTACTGGAAACACAGCAGAGTTCTTCTTGTGAAATGTTACAAATTTCTCGCCTGATATTGTTAGTAAGTTCCTTGAGATTACGAGGGTTCTTTTCATATACTTTATCTTTTAATTTTTCCCATAAGTAGAAATCACAAGGATTTAAATCACTGGACCACAGAGGCCATAAACCATGGGTTTTTATCCTGTCTTCAAAAACTGATTCAAAGTCTACAATTAAGTTACTGGCAGTGTAAGTAAGGACATTATTCTGCATGAAGTATGCATATCTCTTTTCACAATCTGTCAATTCTTGAAAAAAATAGGTTAGTATTTTCGACCTATATTGTTCTGAACTCAATGATTTTTTATAGAATATGGGTCCTATAATTCTTTTTTCAGATATAGCACACCATACCCAACTTTTGCCTCATATAATGACTTTTTCAGTAACTCATGAGGGTTTTCAGAATTCCAATATCGGTTGTTCTGAGAGAGAACATATCCAGACAGATGGAACCATGCTTCATCAGTATAAAACACTAAACTCGGATCAACCAACCCATCATGTATGGACTGCTGAAACCACTTGCAATAATTTATTCTTGCTTCACTATCGGGAAGTGTAAGTTTGTGAGATACAGGAGTTTTGACTTTGTAAGGTCTCAATTTTAGAAGTTTCAAAGCCAGATGCGCTGATGTTTGTGATATGCCAACTTCTTTCGCTAAATGACTTAAAGACTTTCCAGGGCAAGTTTCTAATGCAGCACCAATTTCATCCAATTTCTCTTCTGTCAATACACGTTTTCTTCGTGTCTTTCGCTTCAAATCTAAAACCGTCCCCGACGAACGAAATTTATTCACTAACCTATAGATCATAGATTTACTAGGTATAGGCAGATCAGGATATTTTCTAACGAATCTTATACAGCATTTTCTCCAACATTTACATTTAATATATGTATCATAAATAAAAATACGTTGTTCTACATTATATTTCATGCTTCGCAAAAAATGAATACATAGCAGCTATTCAAGACTACAAAGTTAATCCACTTCACTCAACTCAACTTTTTACATTAGTCATTAACCATTATAGTGCACACTATATAGAAAAGATACAGAACAGAGAACAAGTACACAATTCGGGCTGCGAAGCTCAGAAAATTCCCATCGCAGTCGCGCTCTTAAACAGAAGACTCTGTACATGTAAACATAACAGAATGACAGTTGCTCATTAAAAAAAAAAAGTATATTTTACCTTCAGATATGTAAAAATATTTAGGTTACACACGCCATAAAGGATAATCCATGCAGCACTACAACAATAATTTAATAAATATTTCGAGTGTAGAGTATAACTACCTCATATAGTTTTAGCTACGGCCATTTAATTACAAACATAATCATAGCCAGAGTTGCCAATACCAAAATAAAAAATAAAAATATACAAGTAATAACCAATAAATTTTCAAGTTACCTCAAACCAGTAAATGCTGCCTCAAACTTTCATATACACAAATAGGGATAGAGTTTCCAATAAACGCAGTAAGACATTTTTCTAAGTTCCTGGCATACATACGCGCATGTGTAAACAAACATGGTAAACAAATGCAAGGCGGTTTACACCTCTATGGTTTACACTATGGAATCACGCGATGCTGCCAACACATACATCATATTTAACGAAACTATAAGCTTAAGTGCTCTAACCTGTGAAAGACGAACCTAACGCAATTTAAGCACTTCTAACCTGTGAAAGAATGCGATGCCCAAAATCACAACATTTCAGCATAAGGATATTCATAAAAATAAATATTAAGTTTTGAAATTCTGAAGTATATATTGTATGTTGGCTGCACTGGAACATAGAATGGGCGCATTCAGCGACCAAAGCGCTTTATCTGCAGCGTAGCATTCAGCGGGCAATAAAGCGCTAAGCACGTAGCTGAACCGCCAATTACAATTTGTTCATTGGCTCATTACTAAATGATGCTATTGAAATGAATCATAATAATAATAGGGATACACACAATTTATTTTAATGGAAGTAATTTATGAAACGAAAATTTGTATTTTTTTTTATTCAGGACTGTTTCTGTTATTTACACTGGTATCCCCAACAAAAAAAAGTACATTTTTTTTCTTCCAAACTTCCCGATCTTGTGTCTGCTTCTGCCACATTTCTCTTCTTCATCTTGTCTTGAATTCCCTTTATCAACGTTGGCTTTGCTCTACCATGTTACATTTTCCAGGAGGTATCCATTTTAATACTTCTTTGTTTGTTTCTGTGTCCTTTTGTTATTATATGTCCATACCATCTTAGTTGGATTTTTTCAAACTCTTGTACAATATTCTTTTCTACATTCATTATTTATCTTATTGTATTATTTATTTTATTATTAGGCGGCTCTGTGACACATGCAAAGTAAAAGTATGTTGCAGATAGACAAAACCGCTGCATCCATTGTTATTGGTTGTTTCATTCAGTTTAAACATGGTACCTGGCAATGGATGAAATATAGAATCATTGAATGTAAAATATAACTAAACAAAAGCAAATTTTCAGGCAAAATCTTTTATCAGCAAAAATGGATTTGTATCCTCATTGAATTCAACTGTTTGGAAAAGACTCAAAGCCATAGAGGGTAAAGGATATATGATATGAAAGGATAATGGAAATCTTATCACAGAGAACAGTGAAAAGGCAGAAATATTAAATGATTATTTTGCAAAAAACTCCACATGGCCTAAACATCTTAATACACATGAACAGTATCTTACTAGTAATTTTGAACTTTTATATCTTCATGAGGTAACTGATTCTGTATTGACAATGGAAGAACAGAGTAATCTGTGGGAAGAGTTTAATTTAGCCCTATCTGACCTCTACAACTCGGAAAATTTCTCACTGCACTTAATGGAAACTTCAGCCCACAAATAGATTGTATGTCTATGCCAGGAGTCCACCCACATAATTTAAATAAAAAAAGCAAAAAAAAAAACATTATTGGCACAATGTATAAATAACTGCCTGGAGAAAATATACATGTTGATATTTTTACCAAAAAAAGGGAGAAATATCTTAACATTGAATGAAAAATAGAGATAATCTTAACCTAAAATCACCAAACCACATGCATTAGCCTTTGTTTAAAAAGAATAGCCAATTTATACTTATGGGCCACATATTATCCAATAAACCAATCTGGGGTACACTAACTTGCCCATTTTTTACCTAACAAAATAAAATGAGTGTAGAATATTATGTGGTACAAGGATTTAATATGTGAGCAAATACAACAACAACAACATTGTAATCACTCCCCATGTTTTTGAATGCATATTGTTTCCTAAACAGCCGTATGTCATTGTACTCATTATTGTATTAAAAATGTTTTTGGTTTAGAACTTATATTCTTATCCCATAAAACACCATTTAATTTTGATATTATATATTTGCCTGTATTTATTCTCTCAATTTCAGCATCATAGCTTCCACCTGCCCTGAATATACATATTCATTATAGGCTTCTATTTTTCCATGTCCGTCTTCTAAAATCAGATATTTTGATTGTCTCCTATTACCATATACTTCGTTTTGTCCAAATTTATTTTTAATCCCCATTTTTCATATTCTTTGTTCAGTTTTCTTATCTTCGTAATCTTCTGCCATCAGTAACTGATGATCAGCAAATAGCAACAAATGAATAGTATCTTCTTCTACCTATATTCCCACAGGTGAACATTCGTTATTCCATTGTGTTAAAGTGTTCTGTAGATATATTTTGAATAAGATCAGTGATAAACATTCTTGTCTTAAATTTTATTAACTGCAAAACCTGATGTAATAGTTTTACTCTGGAAATTGATTCATCATATAATTTTTTTATTGCCTGGATGTTTTTTATTTAGTATTACTATATGTTGGTTGGTTGGTTGGTATCTAATGTTGAGCACTTGATAATGAAATCATTCGCTCTCTTGCACTCCAATATTTAGCAGAAAGGCTGGTCTCTTCTACAAAAGCTGGACAACGGAGGAGATGGTTTCTTTCCATATCTTCATTTAAATTGCAAAAAGGGCATTTAGGTGAATCTGTTATGCCAATTCTGTGTAGGTGTTTATTCAAGCAGTCATGTCCCGTTAGCAGTCTGAATGTTGCTACTGCAGATTTTCTTTGTAATGTAGTAATGTCATAAGCTTGTAGATTTTCCCATTCCTTTCCAGATGTTTTGGTGGTGTATTCTTCTCTAAGTTTATTGATGTATTTATTTGAGATAATTCTTTTGATAGAGTGAAAGGAAACTGGAGCAGAAGTTGGGTTTGAAACAATTTTGCTACCCTTCTTGGCTAGAAAATCGGCTATTTCATTGCCTGTATTACTATATGTAAAACTTCCCATTATTTAATCGGAGGCACATTGGCATAAGATTTCTCTAAATCAATAAATAGTAGGTGAATTGGTTGTTGAAAGGTGGATTTTTCCTTGATTATTTACTTTAAACTAAATATGTGGTTAAAGGTGGATCAGCCTTTTCTGAAACCTGAGTGTTCTTCTGTTTCCAATTTACTATATTCTTGTTCCACAAATTATTTTAAAATTTTTCCATAAATTGTGCTGAGGGTGTTTGTGATAGTACTTCCTCTATAATTCTCACATATATATTTCTTTCCCTTCTTGTGTATGATATAATTCCTATTTTCCCATAATTTGGGGTATATTCTCCATTTATACATCTTTCATGAAGAATTCTTATTAATTCATATAATTTATTAGTACTTGATTTTAATAATTTCTCCAACTCCATATGCTTTGTTATTTTTTTAAAAGAATTAATAACAATTCTCATTATTTCAGAGCCTATAATAATTTTTTCTTCTAAATTCCTTTTTTCTAATTCTTTTGTATTTTTATAAAAAACAATTGTGCCTGCATTCAGTTAAAAGTTCCTTGAAATAAGCTTCCCATCTTTCAAGAGAAATATAATCTATAAAATATTTTTCATGGTTATTTTTCTTCAGTTGATTATTTTCCATGCTTCACTACTTCTTGCACCTCCATGATACATGTTCCACAGTAGAACATGCCTTCTGCCAGATCTAATTTTTTTCTTTCTGTAACTTTTCTCATTTTTGCTTGTGTTTCCTTGTATTGTATCTTCAAATTTATTTGAATTTCCGCTTTTTGTAAAGTTCATTTTTAATTTGTATTTCTTGTTTCATTTCTTCCCTCCAGTAATATAATTTATGTTTCATTTCAAATTTTCATCCTCCTAATGCTTCTTTAGCTGCTGCTTGAATAAGCCTACTCTTTTTAATGTGTTGATAAAGATCCTCTGAAGTATCAGACATTTGTGTTTTCTGTACTTTTTCATCTAACCTTCTTTAATATAAATATACTGTACAGTTAACCTCTAAACTAGAAAGATTATATGTTACATTAATGAATACTTATTAAAAAAGAAAACTGTAAAAAAGTATATATAAGTATAAACCTGTTATATTTTATTAAAAATATAACTATACAAATATAAAGGTTACACACTATATATGGCCACTGAATGACGCACTGTACATGAAGCTCTGAATGTACCCAATGTAAATGTGAGAAAAAAGACTAGATTTAGTGGAACAACAACCATATTGGCAATACTAAACATGATGATTGCCATAATGCCAACTTATCGCTGATGTCAATTCCATCGTTGCAGCCCAGCGCTGATACACAGCCCAAAGGTGATTTCACAGAGCAAAATTTCCCTTTCCCTTCTCCAACAAGTTTTCCACCCTTCAGAACACTACAACTTCAATTTCCTTGTACCCTAAATGGACAGGAATCACAATAATTTATCAACTACATCATCCATTGAACAAAATAAAAGTTAATAAAAAAAAATTGACTCAAATACGAGCAGAATCAGCTGGCGTTTAAGAGACCTGCTTTGGCAACTCCTTGGCTCCTCCTGCCTATCTGAGAAGTTGTCAAAGGCTCCAATCATAGGATATTTGTGATAAAAAGACTAGATTCCAATACAAATCCATCAGATATCTAGAGGGAACTAAAAGATTTGAGGTTCGAGGTACTGAAGCTGTGACAAAATATAATCTGGGAGGAAAACCACAATGAGCATTCAAATTGGGTTCCAATCAAAATGGAACATAACTTCCACTTTCAGTATAAGCTATAAGCAATTGGCTATGAAACAACATGAAAAAGTAAAAGAAAGAAAAAAAAACAGACAAGAGTAGACTTCTGAAGTAGGCCTATATTGAATGCAAAAATGGATTTGAGACAGAAAAGAAAAAGATGGTTAGATGAACTTAGAAAATTGGGTCCACTATGATAGCTTAGTAACAAACCTGCCAGGTCCAGATTTCATATGTTGATTGGTTTTAAAATGTTAATTGTAAAATTTTCAATTTTGAGGATGGAAGATAGTAGTTTATAATTTATAATCACTAGGTTGTGCACCAGACGCTTGGATTGAATACAATTATGCATTTACAAATAATCCTAGATATAAAAATGGATTTTGGAAGTCTGTTCTTGCCCATTCTTTCAAACGAAACGCCTTGTTTCCCTCAATGAGATTTAGGCGCTCTCCCTACAGGGAAGAAATTGAACCATACTAATTTAGTTACACTCGTTTTCATATAGATGTTATTGGAGTGGCCCATTGTCAGCGTTCTTCCTCTAAGTGACATCTAGGAAACCAAGGTAGTACTAGGATGGGAAAATTTGGTAAATTTTGCTTAGAGGCCTTTTTATTCAGGCTTAAGGATCTTTTACGAGCCTGAAAATCTTCAGATTCGGGACCACAGCTTAAAGTCCCTTCCGGAGGACTTGCTCCTTGGATTTTTCCATCCTAAAAATCCACTGACCCCGGCCGGGTTTGAACCGCGACCCTCAGGATCAGAGACAAGGAGCATAACCACTAATCCATTACAGCCAATCCATTCCTTCAAGAAAGAAAAAAAAAATTACAAGAGCACCCTTTCAAAAGTAATACTGAATGTAAAAATGGATAGGAAAGAAAGACCATGGTTAATATGGCTGATAGATCACTGAAAAAAAAAAAAAACTAATAACATTAACAATATATCATTCAGGTGCAGATGGAACATGCCAATTCTTTTCCTTTTATGAACACGATGGAAGAAATACTCCTAATTTTGATGGTGAAATTGAAGCTCTCGCTTAATAACATTTTTAACTGGCTACAACTTTGCAAAAATATTGTTATTCTATCAGATTTCAAAGTCACATTTCAGATCATAGCATTAACCATGTATCCAAAAATGGGAAAAATATTAGAAATCAAAACATGATTCAGACTATTGAGAAACTTGGTAAACATATAGTCTTACAATGGATTCCAGCCCATTGTGGAATACAAAGAAATGAGAGAGCTGATATACTTGCAAAAAAGAAAAAAAAGATGTAAAATTAAGCAGAAAGTAACAAATGCATTTTCTTACGAATCAATTAAACGAATTATAAAAGTAAAAAATTAATGATAATTACAATTCCAATTTAATTGAAAAAGTAGGCAACAGAAATATAAAAATACTGTTAGAAAATCCATCTATAATTCTGAAACTACCACGGAAATCTGCAGTTGCTATACTGAGTCTTACTACAGGACATGACTGCTTAGGAAACATCTTCATAGAATTGGTGTATTAATGTCTCCTGAGTGTATATTGTGTTCTCAAGGTGTGGAAATGGGAGAGAACATTTAACAAACTGTGTAGCTCTTCAAAATTATCAAGATGTGACATTCAAGTATTAGGAAGCAAGAAGGAGAATAACCAGAGCATTAGGCTACATACATGTATCATTCCATCTCAAATTATAATGTAAGCTAATAAATTTAAATAAAGAATTATTATGAGTTAGTTATTTTGTGACTCACCTCATATTTTTTTTATATTATGCAGACTATAGTTTCATCACATCTATGCAACATTGTCAATGCATTGTAACTGTTGTTCGTCAACATGTAGATTGATTTCTGTCGACTAACTGATGAACTTCCAAAAAAAAAAGTTATGTCATCATTGACATATTTAATATCTATTTAATCTAGGATTAGCAGATAAACTCGTATCCGGCAATTTGACTTGAAAATTCTACACAGTTTGTTTATTTTTTAATAAGAATTACATACATTATATTTAAGAGATGTAATAAAATTTCTTACAAAGTATTCTTAAAGATCAGGAACAATGGTTAAGAAAATATGATCAAAATGAAAGTGTTTTTCACATTTTTTAAAGATGTTTATATTAAATGGTTTCTCTAAATTGTTAAATACATGAAATAATTAAAACAAACTTATTTGGCTGCTCCTAGGAAAAAAGTTCATTCAACATGCATCGGTTTTTCTTGACCTGATATAAAAAATATTATGAGAAAATATATTTTGATTTTGAAATGTAAATAATAAATTAAAAACTTGGTCCTTACCATATAACATGCAAATTCATGAGATGTAAGTGATTGATTGTATAAGGACATCTTTCTGCTGAACAATAACTTTTATTATCTGAATCCTATAGAATTTTCCGCAGAATAAAGTTTCAAACTATTTTTAAGGACATGTCAGGAATATATATTATGAAACCCAACTTGTAAAAATATACAACTTTTACCATAACTTTCTTGCTGAAGGCATTAAAAACTAGCGAGAAATATATTTGAATATTGGAAGCAAGTGAGAGCCAGTAAGATGCAGAAATGCCAGTCACATTCTTAATTCTCGCATACCTTAATGTTATGGATAAATACTGTATTAAAAATACATAGCTCTAAAAATCACATCTGATAATTCAAGACATGTTTATTTCCATCTCTAAACTTGAAAATGTAACAGTTTATTTTTATACATCTTGAATACCATTCTAGTCCCGTGCCGTAGCCGAGCGGTTAAGGTAGGAAGCCTTGGCGCAGAGCTACGGGACTTGCGCTGGTTCGAGTCTCCATGGGGGAAGAAATTTTCTCATGGTATTTCGGCCAGTATGGGACCGGTGCCCACCCAGCATCGTGAGGCAATTGGGTAGCTACAATAAGTAGCGGCTCCAGGTTGAGGAACCAGCTATAATGGCTGGGGGACTCGACATGCTAACCACATGTCACCCCTACACTGGCTGTTGATCATCTACCTCTGTGATTGACACATGTGGATGTGAAGGGCCAGCAGCCGGCTGGTAAAACGGCAACCGCTGAAAAGTGGAAAAACCCTCAATCGGAATACCATTCTAACATGTAGTAGTCCTTGAAAAACCCTTACAGTCTACAGATTTCCATTAAATTTATTCAGGGGACATTCTGGCAACCTTTTCAATTTGGCATATAATTTAATACTGCCATAGTGATCCAACTCTATGCATTCGGTTGACATATTGTAACTAGTTAGTTTTGAACATAGTCCAAAAGCTTAAAATTACAAATAAATATTTATGTATTTTGTAAAAAAAAAAGTAAAATGTTTTCTTTTTGGAAAGAGATATTTTTGATACTTAAGCATTTAGACAAAGGAAGACACACATACAGTAGAATTCACATCTCTTTAAATTTAATAAATATTGTGACATCAAACATTTACATCAAAATAGACCAGGCCTCTCACCAGATGACACTAAGCTGTGTTTATTATTTTTTTCCTAGATGAATAGTGTAGCTTCCTGTAATTGACGTGTAAGACATTACTACGTAGAAAATGCACATGCATGCAACAAAATATATTTTTTGTCAATATATAAATCAAGGAGTAATTTTAATATCAGACTTTGAAAATGAGTATCAAGTAATAATAAACATAAAATTCACAATAAAAAAGTACCTTTCTCAATCAGGTGATTGAGAAGAGGACAACCAAAATAATGTGGATTGGTGTTTTGAGCAGCATGAGGGGAAAAAGGATGGACAATGGAGATTGGAGTAACAAAGAGATGTGAAGGAGAATGACAGTAGATTAATTGCGCGCAGGAAGATATTGTGAAACCTGCTAAATAAATAAATATGTTTCAGAGGATGTTTGCTCCTATTAAAGAAAGATTAGCGATGTTTATGTAAATATTTTGACTAATTTTCTTTTTTAATATTTTTAGAATAAAGTTTTTCTTTATTGAAGTTATCAGAGTTGAATTGGGGTAACAAAATACATACTTTTTCCATTGGAATAATCTGATTTAAATATTGGAAATGGATAAGGGTAAACATTTAATACAGAAAATTAGTTAAACATTGGTATGATTGAATCCCGTTCATCCCGCGTGGAAATATGGGTGCTTACCTAGTTTGATCTTTTTTAAACAGATGAATGTAGTTACTTATTTTCCTACAGCTGTCAATGAGTGACATATTGTTGGTACATCACCTTATGGAGGCATCTAGTAGGAAACTAAGGTACTACTCGGAAGGAAGAGATCAATAAATTTTGCCCAGAGGTCTTTTTATTTATATTTGAGGATTTTTATACGAGCCTGAAAATCTTCAGACCCAAGACCCATGGCTTAAAGTCCATCCCAGAAGGACTTGTCCCTTGGATTTTCCGTATCTTAAAAATATCCATCGTTACTCACTGGGATTGAACCTTCAATCCTTGGGACTAAAGGCAAGGAACATAACCAGTAGACCACTGGGCTGACAAAATTGGTATACTGTTTCAGTATTCAACTATCTGCTATTTTTTAAAAATGTGATAATCATATGTATTCGGATAATCTCCTTAAATAAATTAAATAAGTTTGAAATTGAAATGTATTAATGAAAGAGAATAATTTATCACCATATTTCCTAGCTATTTCAAGCACTTTTTTACCATATTTTTATGATCCAAAAGGTAAATGCATGATTAATATGAGAAAAATTTCTGGGGTGTTGGTTTTGTTGTTCATCAGTGGTATAAGTGAAGAAAAAGGCAGTTATTTGTTTTTTACTCCATCCCCAAATGTCAGTTGCAATTCCTCGCACAAATATATCCAAGGCCAAGCTTGTCTTTTTACTTTCAGTCATAGAACATTTCTATATATTGTGCCAGGCTTTTGAAAACTGTGCTATTCGGAGAGAGAGAGAGAGAAAAGCTTTTACTGCAAGAATGCCAGATTAAGGACTCCACCACTCCAGCAGGTATTACTGCTTGCTTTAAGACATTAAAACTTATTGAAAGGAATTACATACTGCCCCAACTCAATCTGATAGTATACAATGCATTATTTTTTTTAATTCAAGGCAAAAAATCTTGTTTTGTGAATTATGCAAGTAAAGTCAGAATTTACAGGATTTCTATAAAGCTTGAGATCAATCAATACATATCCACTTGCACTTAAACACAAATGAATTTAATTTTTTAAGAGAAAAATTATACGCTCAGATTGGGGTATCAAACCAGGACTTGTTAGTTTTATGTACATGTGCAACACTGAATTAAAAGAAGAATCCTTTCATGGAATTTCAACATGAGTACACCAAGTACTGTTGAAATAAATTACTTAATTATAAGTTTTGAAACTATAGTCAAGAAAAACCAGATTTTTTAATAAACTTTTTATAGCAAACCAATACTATATCATAATTAATCATCAGGATTCATCCTCAAGTATGCAATACACTACACAATGTAAACCTACATTACAAGACTTTTACATTGTACCATGCGTTGTCACAACTAGGAAGTTTGGTAAAACTTGGAAAATTTCAAACTATTTTTAAGGACACGTCAGGAATATGTATTATGAAACCCAACTTGTAAAAATATCCAACTTTTACCATAACTTCAAAACCTTGTCTTGCCGAAGGCATTAAAAACTATTCAGTTTTTTTTGAGATCCTGGAATTATCAGATGCCATCTCCGTCGGCCAACAATTTTTGTTCCAGCATATCTCTGGACATCAAAACACGAAACAAACTAACCCTAGCACATAACTCATACCAATAACATTTTGAGCAACAATGTTTTAACATCTACCAAACACACATAATATAAATTGGCATTCTAATTACCAAATAATGTTTACTCATGTACAAATCATAATACTTGTCTCTGTTGTATGGAACTAGTGAATTATACAAAACTACTATAAACAAATTACAATAATTTTATGATCACCTTACACTAAATATATGAAAGTTAACAGTAATCCTAAGTGATTCAAATCTTTTTACATATTTTGACCAAAACAGTAATTATAACTTGATATTAAAATAGAAACCTGAAACATTATGGAAGAAACTTATGAACAAGAATAAAAAAAATGTATTGAAAGATTCAATTATTTTCAAATGCAAATTAAAGATTCTTAGCAGAAGCAGCAGTAAAAGTAACAGTAGCAATGTGTTATTTTATTTAATAGTAAAGATCATTAGTGTTACAATTCAAATTTATGTGTGAAAGGGCCAACAAATTTTGCACATTTGTAGAGAGGCCTCTTTTTTCAGCTTAAGATTCTTTTAGATGCCATAAATCTATGACACAAAACCTGTAGAATTAGTTTTTCCAAAGGAACACATATTCAAAAAAATTACACAAAAAATAAAGAAAAAGAGATTGAATCCATTTACTCTGGCTGGGTTTAAATCTGCAATCTTGAACCACAAGTCCACCAGGACTGAGTAGTAGTAGAAGTAGGAATCATCATTATCTTCATAGTATGCCGTCAGCCTGTTCCACTCTCAGAATTCATCTTCCCATTGTCTTCTAGGACGTCCCACATCTCTATAGCTTTGAGATTTAGTAGTAGTATTTTATTTAATTAAGCTCTTTAATATTTTGTGACTTTATCATTACAATTCTGAGTTAGGATGAAAGAGCTAGTTAATTTTGTTCTTATTCAGGATTCTGATACTTTTGTAAATCTATGACACAGGATGTATGGTTTTACTTCCTTTCCATAGAAGCCATATTTCAAATTTTCATTTGCTGAAAAATCGGCAATCTGACTGGAACTTTGGAACCAAAGGCAAATATAGCAACCACTAGTCCACTGGCTAAGACAAAACATTCTCAAAATGTGTATAGCAAGGAGTATGATTGATATTAATATCAGTACAATAAGTAAAATATCTCGAGTATTACAAATTAAAAATTGTGTTGTATCATGCTGTTTTAGTTTAGTCTGAATTCAATACATTATGCAGGTAGAAACATACAGACACTTTAAAACTGTGGCAATTCTCAATGGAAGCAGACAACTGAAGCACTCAGAATCAGAAGTTGTTAGGTCAAGGTTTTGAGAAATTCAGTTAAGCACATAAGGACCAGTTCTATAATGGTGACAATTAATTGGCCTCCAAATATTAACCCTGTTGAATGGACTTGATATTTCACATTACTTTTGAAAACTTCAACTAATTCTCTTATAAAATTGAGAAAACCGATTGAGCAACTTCTGTTTTTCAGTGTTTCAATTCTTTTCTGAGGAAACTCATAAATATATGATCAGGAATTGAATCAGACTTCATATCATGAGTTGAGAATACAAAATTTTCTTTAAAAAATAGAACTTAACAATAGTAAATTTGAAACTAATGTAATATTTTGAAATTAAATGTTTTACAGGAATATTATCTGATGCTACTAACTAAATATTCACCACTAATTCTCATCATAATCTAAGTCACTACTTTCATAAGTGTAAGGTGATTGTAAATCTATCCAAATTATTTATAGCAATCATGTACAATGAAATATGCATGATTATTAATATAATAGGAATATTTGTTGTTAATCACAGTAGAACAGAGGCAACACTGAATATTCTCATTCAGTTTAACAGGAATAGTAGGAGGTTCAATATAATTATATCACATTCGCTTGCACCTGACGGACAGGTCAACTGCCACATTATAATGCCCAAGAATTGCAAATCTGGAATCTATTTGACATAACTGCTGAAAATCACCAGGCAAGAATGGACTTTTCACTATGCAACACATGGAGAATTAGCCTACTAATAAGTACAAGTAACCTTAAATACACCGCGTCCGTAACCTATTGTACTGTGTTCATTAACTTTGTTTCTGGGTGCTCATGCGTAGGGAGTGGCATAAGTTGCACTGATTACTACTAGATACTCGTAGTTTTGATTGAAATATCCACCTTTCCTATGGGCACAAATTTTTATATTACATCAGGCAGCTCAAAGAAAAATTAATTAATTTATTTACAGTCTGATCATCTTACCTCAATATTAATGATGATTTATTCTTGGACATGTTTCAAAACAATTCTGTTTTATTGTCAGCTTGTCCAGAATTGTTTCGAAACATGTCCAAGAACAAATAAACATTAATATTGAGGTAAGATGATCAGACTGCAAATAGATAAATTAATTAAAATAACCTCAAAATATCACTTCCTAAAATTAAATATCAAAGAAAAATGTTTGAAAGAGGTACAATTTTTTAGGCACCTGTATAATCATCTTGCTCAAGATAGGATGCTATCATAGAAAGAACATCTATTTTTCATTCCAATATACTGCATTTAAAATGGCACCTCTAGGCCTATAAATTATTGCATGCTGATTTTAAAACTCTTCACAGCAACAATTTTGATTTCCCTAATAGTAGCATTTTGTATATTGTGTACAACAATTAAGAACAATATATATATATATAAAACATGATGGCCAGTTCTTAAGGGCACGTGCCCTTCCAGTCATATGGTATTTATTTATTTACTGAATGATATTAAAACCCCACTGACAGTTTTCTAGTGTTTGTAATCTATCTCACTGGATGAAGGTGATTTATTTTTATAGTGTTAAAAACAGAGATATATGAATAACATTATCTTGGACACACAGTACCCGTGACCAGAATCTCCTTTATAGGGAGAGTGTTCTTGTGGCATATTGCTGTTAGCAGTGTTTTCAAGACAGAAGTTTTCAACTTTAAGTAGTGTTGGGGCATATACAGTGTCTCTATTGACAAAAGCAATGGAGGCAGTAAAATGCAGTTTGAGTTTACTCATCCCATCTCTCCCTCAGGCTTGAAGCCACCCCCATTGTGTAGGGGCTGTATGAAGTTACTCATCATATTATGCTAACAAGAACTCAATTCATGTTACCAAAAACTGTTCTTAAAACTTTGAACTTCGTATCATGATTCTGATAAGTGTTCATGACGGCACTAAACAAGTGATTAGTGATAAAAATGTATTTTATTCAAGACTCAACACATCACCATATGAAAAATGTGAGAGGATTTGCATTTATCATTAAGTAATTAATTCTCTTGCTTTTCTTATGTTGTATTTGGGGATGTTGATTCATTGTGGATAAACACTATGTGACAGATTTGAAACATCTTTATGTAAAAATTAAGAAACACAGATTTTATAAAAAATCATCTGGACAATGAAATTATGGAGAGTAGACCCGATATACAAACAATTTAGCAGGTATGTTTATTAAGTAAACGACAGAGAGGAATAGCATTTGGTTTCCAGAAGACAGCGGCAGTTGTCGTGATAGCAGATGATGATGATTTAGGGCTCGGAAGTTGAGGGAAAACACTTTTTTTAATGTCTAAAAAACAAGGCCCAACATAATATATACATTTCGGATCATTGTAGGCAAGAAAATGTTGGGTTTTATGTCTTTTTTTTTAGGTCTTTACAGCTTTTTTTTGTAAATTTACCTTATTTTGACATTTGTATAATTCAAGAATCTGCAGAGTCTAGTCTTAATTCCAACCTTTTTTTGAAAACACTATCTAATTTTAATTTCCGAAGACTTTCCACATTCCAAACACTTTTGTTCCACATGAAAATATTAAATCCTCACAAAATATCCCATTATTTTTAACCAGCTTACTGACTGCCTGAACTATTGTATTCCAACTTCAAATTTTCTAAGAAGTTGCCATTTTGTGATAATGAGATGACTATCGTGATATACTGTAATACCAACGAAGTTCAATTTTTGTTATTCTAGTGTAGTTAAGTCAAATATGCTTCTAGTCATACCAGATTAAATTTAAATTTCTTTCTGCAGGATATCCATTGCAGGTTCGCTGAATACATTCTATGCGGGAAAAGTTGTTCATTCTAAATTCTCCAAGAACTTTCATTTCTTTTTAATGAACACAGAATTCCTTTTCAAACTATGTTGAATTAAAAACGTATAAGTATGAAAGAAGAAGCATTTTCATTCTTTTTTGCAATATGTGTTGAACTTCACTAGAATGTTGACTTTTTAAACAAATTTTTATTACATTCATTAAAAACGCAGTTGAAATTAAAATTGTTTAATTTGAATCGCTTTTTACATCTTTTTTTTTTTCCTTCAGTTTTTAGGTCTTTTATAGGTCCTTAACTTCCGAGCCTTAATGATATATCTCTAAAGATTAAGAATCGTGGATTTTCTGGAAATCTTCTGCCTATGAAATGATGAATATATACCTCATAGACAAATATTAATTCAGCAGGTATGTTTATTATAATTATATACAGTAGGTTGTTTATTGGTTTTATTTGATTCGTTGACTTCAATAATTATGACTCACCCACTACTCATTTTAGGAACCACCACTGTATTTAATGTAAATAATTTGGATATTTACACATTTCCTCTAGAAAAAGGTGGAAGTCATATTTTATCACAACATATCTAATAAATGTAAAAGGAATAACAACAAAGTTCAAATAAAAGAAAAAACTAACAATAACATTGGTGCTATTTTATTTTAGCAAAAATTTCACAAGTGACCACTGCGAGAAATACAAAAATAAGTGAAGTAATTACGTAATTAATAATTGTATTTTAAAATAAGTGAAGTTCTGAGCATTAGTAATTCAAAATATCTCTGCAAGTGGACACAATGCAAAACACTACTTATTGCTACACAAGACGTAATATAAGGCAGTGTACAAAGAATCACAGTTGCCTTTTAATAGCACTTGTAACTACATCGTTTGCTCTTGAACTGTGATTTCGTGCCGATACAACAATTTGTATTATAGAGGTAAGGTTTTATTGTATAAGTATGGAGACATCGAAAACATCTCCAAGAAAAGTGATTAATTCACAAGGCAGAAAGATAATTTACATATTGCAATGTGCACCACTAATAAACTTTCTACTATGCCTGTACTGTCAGCATCCAGTGTCGCATACCACTCTACACTTCATAGTTAGAAGTATGATGTGTTTTATTCCTGCACAAACACGACTGCAGCGCCTTCCATCAACAACTGTGCTTACTCCTTAAACGGGTATTACAGAATCTGGCACTTTTGACTGTGCCTACAGGGTTACACACTGATAAACACAAGTCATGTAGCGCCAAGAGTTAAGAGGAAAACACTCTTTTTATAGGAAGTTATGACAGAGAAACAGATAACTTTATTTAATATTTAAAGGAAGAACACTATGAGGTTTATTTTAAATAACAGGAGTTAGATACGCACGATTCATCTCATATTTGTAGCTTTGTTGAAGACCCAGGTTTCGATGCATTAATATCATTATTATTAGTTAGAAAGAATTGATAATGATGCTAAAGCATCAAAACCTGGGTCTTCAAGAAAGCTACAAATATGAGATGAGTTATGCATATCTATCTCCTATTATTTAAACAGATAATTGTTGGTTTGTTAAATAAAAATATACATTTAGAAATATATATATATATATATATATATATATATAAAGTGTGCTAAATTTTTTGTATTTTTCTGTAGTTGCATATCCATCCATAGTAATTCTGCCCAAGGGCAGGTCTTTCACTGCAATCATAGCATTTTCATGCTAAGCTTTGCAGCTTTACTAGCGAATTATAGGTGTGGTAGCTTCCTGTTGCTTTCCACACTGGTAAAGGATGATGGTGATGATGGCCATATGATTTCGGGGACTGTTTGGGCCTTAAAGTTTTCCTGACATTTGTCTTACAGGTGAGGAAAAACCCCGATAAAAACCTCACCCAGAAAAACTGTCCCGACCAAGGATCGAACCTAGGCCTGCTGCGTGACAAGGCAGCATGCTACCTCGAGACCACAGCGGTGGTAGTTGCACATTTCACATCATAATTATGAAGAAATAATGTAATATTGAGTTAATTCATATATTACAGAAATTTATAAAATCAGCATGTGTTGCTATTTTTCAAAATCAGCATATTTCTTTCACCAAAACTGGAAAGTACCATAGGACATATAATCGTTAGAGGTGTATTTAATGCATTTGTAAACTTAAAAACATCTTTATCAACAAGTTGATTATATTAGTGTGATTAATTTCTCAATTATTCTTTTTAGAATCACAGAAGCTGCGATCAAATGACTACGGGTCGCATGTTTGGACGCATTAGACAGGCCTTCTCTGCTGAGCACGTTGTATGCTAATACGATTTTGCTTACTCAGAAATCTGTTCATGCGATAATAATTGGTTAAATTTGTAAGCTACCTGCGGAGGTAGCTTAAATGAGCAACTCAAATTAAAATCCCGAAGGGAACCAATGTACTTTGCTGCTTTATCCAACATTTATCCAAGATGTCGGACCTTGAAGACTTTGATCATGTTTTTGGTATACACGGAGAAGAGGAATTTGATAGAGTCTACCAAAGAATTCAACTGGAAGAACAGGAGAATCGGCGTAATATTGCGTGTCGCAGACGTGTTTGTATACGGTATTATTTGCGGGATGCAAGCATAAATGCATTCCTCTATAGCAGACGAAAATAATGGAAGTGGTTTTATCGCTGAGAATTCTGGGTAATTCGTTGCCAATATTACGAAAACGTCGACTCTCATGCATGACCGATAAGTCGGCCGTTAATTCGTTCTCAGCAATTGCTCACGGTGAATCAGCTCACTAGTGATTGGAAGTAATTTGAGTAGAGAGTAATGTTCTAACATACGACCCTACATGTACATGCATAATCCAGAAAATGGTCCACTCATTACTATTGATTTCCATCAGTAAAATCAAACAACTCCCTGTAGCTCAGCACCACTGTGTAGTAAAATGTAATGATTCAAGCTCGTATCATTTCAAGATATTTAAAACATTTTCCAACAACACTTCTCAAACACCAACATCTAATAAATATTCCCCTAACACACAGTTATACTTTCATTCAAAAAGAATAATAGAAAATGGCAGAAAAATGACATGAGTAAATATAAATGTTATTTATATAATTAATGAATATTATTTCTACAAAAACTGTGCATTACTTTCTGTTTAGTATTGAGGTAGTATAACAGAGCAGCACAAATGCTGCCAACTTGATGAGTATTGTCAGTTCGTGGAACCCTGCTGTATGACAATACAATTATTTTGTATAAAAATCAATGCTTCATTCCTTCAAACAACAACATTAAACAACATATCAAGAACTGAAGCCTGAATTAACTATTAGTGGGCAGGCCAATTATAAAAGCAATGACTGGAAAAAGTGACAAGTCTTTAACATCTTAGTTATTTTAAAATAAATATTTCAATCAGATAATATATTGCAAAAAGGATAATATAATGACAGTTACTAGAGATATTCTTCAGAAGAAAATTATAAAAATAAAAATTTAAATATAACTTACACACATACAATACACTTCAAGTTTCAATAATCACTGGATTCCATGAGTGTGCACCAAAAAATAAGTTTATAGGAACTCACAAGTAGTTAAAGCTCATATGGATTTACTGCACTAGATCATTTTTAAATTCAAATTACTGTCAAACTTTATTTGCTTTAGAATTATTTGATCAATATACCACAATGTAAAATAGAAAATTGCAATCAACCTTCAATTCCTTGCCTTTTTTGCAGCATTTTTGTTTTTTAACACAGTTAATCCATTTTAATTTCATATTTGTATGTTTTAATAATCGGCATTGTGCACTTAATGGTACATAGTACACACTGAGGATATCCATCCACAATCTATCATACTTTGTAATTAAACTGGAGAAGAAAGTATCTCTACTAACTGCCATTGTTCAATTTATATCAATATTCAACACAAAAGTTTTCAAAACTCTCTTACATTCCTGACATTAATGGCAGTAAGTACTTACTTTAAAGAAGTAAAACAATTTAAACAAGAATTTACATTTACACAAGATATTTAAAATCTCACAAGTAGAAAAACAAGCTAAATAATAATTCTAAGATCAGACATAAATTATATCTGACGGAATGCTCATCAATTGGGATTTTTTTTTAAACTTTCCAGGGTGATATTTATATCTTAGGAAAAAAAAACTAAACAATGCTCAGTAAAAAGAAGAAATTTAAAAAAGATATTACAAGAATTTTTTTAATCATCTATAGCTATGACACAATTACACTTTAAAACTTTATTATAATGTGGAAAACTAGTGCAATGGATTTAAGTTCCATAGATAACGAAAATATAAAGTAGGATCATTTCCATTACTAAAATTAGTTTTACCCTCATGTTTAATTTAAACTTTATTAAACTGCAAAATGTTCACTAAAACACAGAAAGAACATACTGCTTTGTTATTCAATCAGCTTCATAATATTTTCCAGTCATTAACTGCAAAGCTCACAAACATTATTTAACACAACTAACTGTCCATGCATTATGCCTCCAACAATCTCAAGAATAATGTGTCTAATGGGTATCAAAAATATTTCATTGCAATGTTATGTACGGATGTATTCAGAATGTGTCACTCGCCGACACCGATGTAACAATATGTAACAGTTCAGCTCATCATTCCCCTTCCTTTACAACAGCAAAATGACGACAGCCAAAAAACAACAGACATTAACAGTAAATAATCACACATTAACGTCACTTTTTATGTACATCTAACTTGACTCCAGCAAGACAAGGCATAATTTAGACTATGCTAAGAAACCTCGAAAATATAACCCACTTTTAATGAAGTTCTGCAGATCAGTTACAAAAGTCTTTGTTTACAATAGCAAATACCATTACATATTTACATTATTCTTGTAACTATAACAGAGTGAAATAGAGTGGAATCATTTCTCATATTTCTATTTAATGCACAATGCTTGAGGAACAATTACATCAGGATAGGAATAATCTCAATTCACAAATCAAATGTGTGAACCAATATTGACTTTAGAGACTTTGCAATTATAAAAAATGCCCAGAAAAGGGAGAGTGGGCACAAAAATCAGATAACATTTGATTACATTTTTCACAGTTAAAAGAAAAAGTTGCTAGAAAATATAAGGCAGGAGATAATGTTCCATTTAAGTTAATGTCATCAGGTGTACTGGATATACAAAATTAAAATATATACCATTTATTGTTTATTTTTTATTATATTTCTACATAACTTAATATACCATTTAATTATATTTGAGTTGAAAATATATACATTCTTTAATATTGCTTTGTTCCTATTGTTATTCTTCTACTCCAAGATTAAAAAAAAGAATAATCTTTCTAATTTTCATTTAACTACAATCATGTTTCAATGAATATTATCATGGAATTAAATTTTGTTGTATTCTTACTCACCTCATATTTCTTGATTTTTATGCAGACTCTAGTTTTGTCACTGAATTTGTGACATTATCGATGCAACACCATGATCACAACTACCATCCTGCGGTTGTCTCTCTTGTAAATTTACTTGTGCGCTCTCTGTTGGAAGTTCATCGGTCAGCCAACAAAGGTCAATTTACAAGAGAGACAACTGCAGGACGGCAGTCGTGATCGTGGTGTTGCATCAATAATGTCATAAATTCAATGACGAAACTCAAGTCTGCATAAAAATCAAGAAGAAATATGAGGCGAGTCAAAATACAACTCAAATTTAATTAAAATAACCTCATAGTGTTATTTCCTACCTACATTATTCAATTATCATGGAAATTTATATCATCTATTATTTCTGTGTAATTACAGAAAATCAATACTTATATTCTTGTTAAAAGTTTCTCTACATGGTGCATTTAATGGTAAATTTAGATTATTCTTAAAATTGTGAAATTCAAGTCAATTTAAATTGTGCAAATTAATCACAAGACCTAAAAGGCTGAGTATGTTAAATATACTAATATAATATTTTATTTATGAATTATGAAACTTTTAAAATAATATTAAAGTTTTTTTCAACATCATTATTTGACAAAAGTCTTTATAATTTATGATTTAAAAAACATCAAGCTCGTGGGTAGCTTCATAGTAAACGTTGAACCAGTTTACGCAAGGTTGCTGAAATCTAGGTTTCATAAATCATTTAATTTAATTATTCCTTAACATAGAAGAACATATATATATATATATATATATATATCATTTAAATTGTACACAGGAAGTTTATAGGAGTCGTAATAAATCAATTTCTGATTTTACACAAATTTGTGGCTTGATGTGTTAAATAAATGTATTTGATAACAGTTTTAGGGAAATAATGAGTGAGCAGTAGGAATTACTGCTTTATTTTTACTACTTTCCTTACCAGTACTACCAGGGGCAATTACGATATTATTAACAGATCGGAACTTAAATACATCTTGATAATAAACATCATATTACTTAAAGTACATTTTCACTCAGCACGTCTACTTTAGAATAAACTACTATTTTAAAAACATTTTATATTTAATACCAACAATGTTTATTATACACCGAATGTAGGAAATCATCATTATTCTGAATTTTTCAATGGAAATGAACAAAAATTTGGTGATAAGTTCTTTTAGATACATTCCTACAAATTATTAATTCTAAAGGGAAAGTTCTTATACTACATTATTTATATATATAATTCCTCAAGTATTTATTACATCTGCGAGACAAATTATTCATTCCACACTTTCTACTCTATTGTAGTTACACATTACATTCTATGGCATTCTTTATACCTATGTATAAAAATTATGTGCAATGAACTTTACAGTAGAAAGGCATTTATGAGATTTTTGTGTAACTTCCCACGAAAGCAAAATAAGTATTCTAACATCCAATAATAACTTCTATTATTATCTAAAATCAGCCCATCAACTAAACTTTTCAAATTTTTTTTTGCTTGTTCCTGAGCCTGTATATGTTATATTCTTACCACAGACACAAAAAAAATAGGTTGGAAATAGTCTATTGCTAAAGCCAATGAGTTACAATTTTCCAATAGGTTCCCAACGTTATCCAAGCATAAAACTAAATAATAGCAAAAACTTAATTGATATATGTGGACAAAAAAAAAGTTAAGTTTGGTCCACGGATAACCTAAAAAAATTATCATAAGCAAACATATTTCAATGCTCATTGTAATTATTTATAGGTAAGGTCCTGGCTACAAAAAAAAAAAAAAAAAAAAACAAGAAAATTGCCATTTTGCTGAATCATTTTTGATTTGGAACTCCCTAGAATTTGAACTCTATAACTTAACAAAGTATTATTTTTTTCAAAATGGCAGCAACTATGTATTTCTTGCTTCACTATGTTTAATTCAGGAAGATTATTATTGCCAGTCTACTTCTTTATGTATGTGATTTTTACATTAATAAACATCAATTTGTCAATTACTTACATGAAACAAAATAATGAAGTGAATATGGGTCAGTAAATGTTATGATAATAAAATAAATCCAAGATGAAACCCATATTTTTTAAGGTCTGCAATATATTGAAGATCCAAGCAGACAAGATATGTCACACCATCATATATGCAGATGAAATGAAATAAACAAAATGGATGACATGAGTATGAAGAAGTTTTTGGCAGAGGAAAATGGGAGAAACCACGATAAAAACCTGCCCTGGTTAAGATTTGTCCAACATGAAGCCGATCTTGGAGTGAGCAAGATGCAAACTTGGGATCTAGAGGTGGAAGGCAAATGGCTAATACAGTGTGATCAGTTGGATACACCACTAGTCTACCGACCGTATGGAAGTTTAACCAGCTAGTAAATGTTAATCTATGGAGGGGAAAAAAGAAAACACCTGACATTTACTCGAGTTTTATAAGGTTTGAATTTTAGAAGCTTTTTGGTCTTAAGTACCAAACCATAGCTCTCACAAACTTGTTATGTTAACCGATAGTGATTTGTGAGGACTAGCTTCTAGTCTAGCACCGTTTCTTCTAAATCTCTTCTTCGTTTCTTGTCAAGGACTGAGATTTCGAATGCTGCCTATGGAATTTCTATTGACACCTTTACCATGAAGATCTCTTTTCAAACGTTTTAACTATGAAAACACATTGATATATTTGCACAACACAGGTGCTTCTTGGAAATTGAACTGAAGTTGTCAAGCTATATGTGAGCCTTCTGTCAAGGCAAGCTGATCACCAGGTATTTCCTTCAAGCTGATCCAACACTTTCCAGGGGTTCACTGACGGAGGCAACTGATTGCCCGTTATTTGCACTATGGAGTCGTCTTAAAATGTAAGTACAATTAAGCCAAATCATTAGCATTAAAATTATATTTAGTGTAAATAATTGTTTAAATCAAGGTTAAAGTAAGGGTAAGATCACTGGGCCATCCTATGAAACGCTAGAGGGAAAATTTTCTACAGGATCGTAACAGGCCTTGGCCTAATACTTGGAAGGGAGAAGAAGAAGTAAGTTTAAATATTGACAACATGATTAATTAAATACAAAAATGAATTTTGGAAATTAATTCATTACTTTTCTACTTAAATTTGAAGAGAAAAATTTTCGCCTAGACCGGGACTCGAACCTGGGACCCTTGGCTTTCCGGGCCAAGTGCTCTACCAAAAGCATTTGGCGATGGGGAATTACAACGTATATAAGAGAAAAATTTGCGTCTAGATCGTGACTCGCCTCGGTAGCTCAGTTGGTAGAGCACTTGGCCCGGAAAGCCAAGGGTCCCGGGTTCGAGTCCCGGTCTAGGCGAAAAATTTTTCTCTTCAAATTTAATTTATCTTTCATTGAGAAATGTTAAATTAATAATAAAAACATCATTACTTTTCTACTTCTTATTTTGTACCACTTTTCATGTTGTGCTTTGGTGGGAACTACATTTATTATCTATTTATTTTTTATTTAATATCTGCTGTTGATGCATTATATATTAAAAAAATGGTTTAACATGATTTCATCTCATATTCTGACCATAGAAATCATTCGAGATCAGATAACCAACCTATTATACTATGTACAAAATCAAGCAAGAATGAAAGAAAACATCTGTATGTAAGCTAATAGAATAGTCCTGTAAAAGTTTTCTATTTGCTGTTCTTACATATTTAGTGTATTATTCTACTATAAAAGGCTGTTTACAATACTTAAAATAAGTCTTACAAAAAGTTTAATGTATCTATCATTACAAGTGGGTTATAATGGATTAGGATTGCCAGACATTTATTTTTCACATACACACAAATAAAAAAAAAATGAGAAAGAATTAATTCATTAAGAAAATTAAATTTAAGATTTTAAATCCTACTAACATAATATGAACTAAAATTAAAAATAACAAAATGATTAATAACACAACTTTTCAACATTTGTCTCCATGTATCTAATATATAAGAATGAATGTTTTGTTTGTTTGTTCGTACTTTATCCAATTGTGATGGGGCTATTTGTAAAATGTTCAGGAGATTCCCGGGATGAACATGGGCTATAAGAGACTTGTGATACCCAACTCCTACACCCTTAAAAATCACCTTTTGTAGTGGAAAATGTGAAAAAAGTAGCTCTTTGCATGCTTAAATGGCTTACAATGCCTAAACCATAACACAAATACACAAAACTGATGTACACAGAATTGAATATCTCAAAAAGCTCTACAAAAAAGTCTGTGACACCATATGTTTATCTCTTACGAATAACTCACAATAACTAACCATTTTTGTCTTTCATTGATGCCAAGAAAATCGAGACAAGTAGGTAGAATCCTGTGCAGGCATAGCAGCACATGACAGATATTCTTTTACGGACAACTCACAATAACGAATTTTGTCTTTTAGCTCATTCATGCCAAGAAGATCGAGATAAGATTTCCAGGCAACACTGGGTAATCAGCACGGGGAATCTTAAAATAATTACAATATACATTTATAATTATTTTTCATTTTACTTATTCAACTAATCATAAGAAGTACATTAATTTTCATCTTTCAGATCATTTGTGCCAAGAAGATTGGAATGAGTAGATTCCCGGACAATGCTGGGTAAACAGCACAGGGTATCTAAAAATAATTATGATATAAATTTTTCCTTTCACTTATTTAACTAAACATAAAACACATTAATTTTCATATTTCAGCTCATTTATGTCAAGAAGATTGGGATAAGTAGATTCCCAGGCAACGCCGAGTAATCAGCACGGGGTATCTAAAAAAAACATAACTTTATAATTATTTTTCCATTTACCTACTCAACTAAACATAAAAGCATATTAATTTTAGTTTATTTAGGCATAGCAGTGCATGCTGGGTATTAGCTAGTGGTCAATAAATCTATTATGATTCAAAATATTAAGAGTTTTTTAGGAATATACCAATTCCTAAAATTCATAAGTAAATATGCTGTTAACAGATATACGAGTGCACTGCAAGTATTATTATTATTATATATGAAGGGTACAGGGAAAGAACCAGGCAAATCACTTTTTCCCTGAATCCTAGAAGATATACTTTTAGTTGTACAACAACCATACTTTCTTCGTAAATTAATGAGTCATTTTTTATGTTTCTTTAAACACGGGAACTAGTTTTCAAGAGAAACATCTCTCATTTTCAACAGACATTATGACTACCGGATTTCTGTTGGAATCTCTATCAATAACATTGCCACCTGGTTTTGATTTGATGAACTTTGAGATGAGGTCATTTTGTTTCTCAAATGTTTTATTTTTAACCTTCCTGGGAGGAAGATAGTGTCTTCCATGGTGAATCTAATGACACCTCAAACTCCACAAAAAAGAAACTTACTTGGTTCTTTCACTGTACACTTCATGTCTTCCTTCTTTAAGTTGTTATTGCTTGGGTAGACTATTGCAAAGAGATCTCCAACTATCTCTTTCCTTTGTCTTCAATTATCTGATCTGGCCTAGCTGTCTGTTTTTGAATCCTCCTCTTCGTTTTATGAGGAGTATCTTTTTTGGTATTCACCTTTTATATGTATTCTGTTTAATTATCCAGTATGAGATAACATAACAACAGACTCAACTCATTAAGTAGAACATTGTATTTTCATAGTATCAGTATTGGCTTTTAAATTTAAGGTCAAAGGAAATGAGCCAGATGAAAGAGTACCTATATCGAAGGAGTGACTATCTTTCATGGAAAAAAATACAACCATCAAGAACTTATGTATGGAGAGCTTATGTCTGTGCAGCTATGAACCTTCAGATTCAACAATATCAGTGAGTTAGTTACACTGACAGTTTTTTCTACAATGTTTAATGAATTTTCAATTCTTAAGTGAGGCAAATAATAAATTCTGCAAAAGTATGCAGATTTAAATTTCACAATACATAGATCAGTGTTTCCCAACTTGTGGGTCTGCATTCTATGAGAAGAAAGTCTGTAAAAAATGCAGATTTAAAATTTCATCTCAGACTATACTCCTCCATGACATAACAGGTCTAGAAAGCCCTTAGCTTACCAGCCTGTGCTGGCCTTACATCCACACATGTTAATCACATAGGAGGATGATCTAGCCAATGTGGTCAGCATGTCAGGTATCCTAGCTATTATAGCTGATTTATCAACCTGGAGCTACTACTTATTTAAACCACCCAAATTCCTCAAGATACTGGTTGGGCACTGGTCCCATGCTGGCTGAAATTACAAGAGAAAGTTTCTTTCTTCATGGGGACTTAACCAGCACAAATCCCATAGCGCTGTACCAAGACACTATGCCTTAAACTCAGACTGCACTTCTTCTTCTTCACTTCAAGGGCTAGGCAAAAATTGCCTGTTCTGCCTCACAGTTCTTCTGTCCATCTTTTCACTGGCCTTCTTACATTCCTTGAACCTCTTGGCTTGTAGTTGAATGCTGCTCTTGGTAATCTTGTTACATTCATTCTTTCCACATGTGTTAACCATTTCTCTTTATATTCTCTGATTTTCTCATTCAATGGATATATATTTAACTCTGTTCTTATATCTTCATTCTTTATCCAATCCAATCTTGTGCAGCCTTTTGTTCTTCTAAGGAAGTTCATTTCTGCACTCTGTATTCTACTTTGTAATTTTTTGGTCATTACCCAAGTTTCACTCCCATAAAGTAATGCAGGAACTGCCAATGTTTTATAAAACTTCAATCTAGTATCTCTTCTTGTTTTATTCTTTCATGTTTTATGTATGGTTCCGCATATCATTTGAAATTTTGACAGTTTCATATTTATGTCTCTTTCAGTTTTTGTGTTTATAGTAAAATTACAACCCAAATAATTAAAATGTGTTACTTGTTCCAGAGGTTTATTGATCTTATATGTTGGTTTCCCCAAAAAGCCATTATTTTTTTTTTCTTTTGATATTTTAAAATTATATTCTTGGCATAACTGATTTAATTGATGCTAAAGAGTATTGCAAATTATTTTCATTTTCTTCAATAATAACCACATCGTCAGCATACATTAAAACTGTCACTGCATTATTTCATAAATTTTATCTCAAAACTGTACTCTGAAGAAATCTTTCAATTACTGTTAGCTGGTCACAGGCACAGTGACGGTTGTGATTCAAAAAGTTGCAAATTGTAGAAGTTGAATTACAATAGTGGGTTGGAGTACAGCGTGCAAAAAAACCAATGAGTGAAGAGTTGTAATTGTATTACAATGGTGAGTTGGAGAATTGCTGTGACTATTTAACTCATGCCCCAAATGGGAGTCAATGACCAATCACGTTTCAATGATTTTTTTATTTACAACCAATCACAGTCGTGTTTCGCCTAGAATTTACCAACTAAAGTTTATCATAATAAAGAATGCACCTCCTTTTTAACATTCTGAATAGGTCATAGCATTTTTTGCAGTGACTGACTCTTTAAGAAATACGGCTACCAGATTGTATATATAATGCATGAATGTCAACACGTAGCGCTTGCGGGAGTTAATATAAAAACATTGGTAGCAATTGATTATACCACAAAAAAAAAAGAAGAAACCACTGTTGCACTTTCTTAAATGAATTATTTTCCAGGAAATGACACAGAAAAATATAATTAACATATTTACATCATAGGACATCAGAATTTAATTAATACCTATGACGTTGGTTATAAATGTCTCCACTAGGTTGCATTCTTACAACATTGCGATCTTTTGGCAATAAATAATATTATGATCTGGTTGCAGTGATCGAACAAAAGAAGCAAATGAAGCATACCAATTGTTTCTCATTTGTTTTCAAACATCGCCGTTTAGATTAAATATTTTAAAATAACTATAGTTAAATAATGATTTGTGAGTATACAGCTTAATTTTATTCGTTAAATAGTCCTAACAAATGCCACTCTTGATTTCCAAATCTCTAGATAAATTCACTCCTCACTTTGTGAATTTATCGATAATTTGGAAATCACTCTGGCATTACTTATGACAATGGTTATTCAGGAGAAGATTACTGAAGTACTAGAAAGAATTGAAGTACTTCAATGAACGAAAGAGATATTAGTGAACTGTAAAGAGTAAAGAACTTATAGAATTAGAACTGTAGTAAAATTAAATAAAGGAATATTAGTATAGGCCATCCACCACTTACGAGTTATAATACTTCAAAGCTCCCAATTAGAAAGTTTTTCATTTTCAGCCAACTGAGTTTTAAAGGGTACAAAGAATATATCAACTCGTCACAATAAAATAAATACACACTGGCCAAGAACAAATTATGTAAATATTTATTATGCATCTGTAAGGACAAGGTAACCCAGATTCTATTACTTTTGAAACTCTAGCATGATATTCAGCATAATAGAAAAAGTGATTTTATGACAGGCTGCAAGAGTCATTGGCATTCTCATAAAATTTCATACTTTTGATTCTATAAGGCTGGTTCCACTGACAAAATACTACATATCGGTATATAAGTTTAAGTATTTAATTCACTTGGATGCAATGAAGCGTTGTTCAAATTGAATGTTTAAATATTATACCACATGTGTACCAATTTTACATTACATTAAATGTTACTTTGGCAGCTTCAATACTGCCACTGTCATGATTAGAGACCAGATGTCAGGGGAAATGCCTACAGTTAATTATTATAGATATTATAAAAGTGACTTCATATAAGTTTATACCGACAACCCTAGAGTTGTTTTCCATTAAGTTAATTTTGCCTATAAATGCCTATTTCAGCTTACAATGCCTATAAATGCCTATTTGCCATTTTTTCTCGAAATTAACTTAGTATTTCAATGAAAATAACTGAAATGGACAAACTTCATGACACATATTATTTTTGGATGTTGATAACACTGAGCTGTTTATAATTATATACCAAGAGGACAAAGATCTCTGGGCCGTCCTATGAAACACTGGAGAGAAAATTTTCTATAGGATCATAACAAGCCTTGGCCTAATACTTGGAAGGAAGAAGATAACACTGAATTCAGTCACTAGTCCTTGTTCAGACAGGTGCTTCAAAGACAAAGTTGTGCGACCACCTTTAGAATAGTTGTTTCAGAATGCCTAAAGAACGGACAAGAGTAAAACAGTAAAAGACGAACTGACCAATTTTGTGAAAGAATTTGGTGCGGAAATATTCTCAAGTGACATTGGTTTGCAAAGTGTGTAAAATTTCAGTGAAATGCGTGAAGAAGTGCCATGTTTCGCAGCACGTACACACTGCAAAACATAAGTATGCTCTTTGTAAAAAGGCAAAACAAGTTCCAAAATCATCTCTGACATCTTTGTATGCTATTGATAGCATAGGCGTATGTTTATAATACTTATGAAAGGCTGTAAAATTTTATGTTGTAGTCCATTTTTTGTAAGAGCCTATTTTGATTTTTTAGTGCCTATATGAATGATTTTTAGTGCCTTTTTGCCTGCCTATTTTGAACTTTTTAAGTGCCTAACATCCGGACTCTAGTCACAATCATCTCCATCCACCTAGATGATCTTGCAGGTGAGAGATTGTAAAAATCAACAGAGGGAATTATGAAAAGATAAGACTTGATGAAGGAAGCTATGTTTTGGGTGTATTCACATATACTGTCAATGAAGGTAATCTAGATGAAAAAAATTAACATAATTATATATCCAAAAGTAATGAACTTTTTATTTACATTTTGTAGACAATAAAATCAAATAAGAACAATTTATAAATATTGTAAAGAGAAAAATTGATATATTATTTATGTGATCTTTCATATTCTATATGAAAACATGTTTGTATGTTAATATGAACCCTATCCTAAGTATGAGCTATCAGCATTAGTTTATTTTTATAAAATATTCTACTTGACTAATGGAAATTTAATAGCTGCCCAGAACAAGGTTGTATCCTTATATTTCATCCGAAGTTCAATTTTACATGGGAAATGTTATTAACGACATTTGGGACATTTTCCATGTAAAAATGAGGGTTACAACCTTGTTCTAGGGGGAAATTCAGTTACTGAATAATTATTTTAAATCAATCAAAACAAACATTTATAAATACAAAAATTAAATTTCTGGCAATCCTCTGAAATGGTCCCACTTAATAAAGTGATTTTTGTTTATTTTATTACTTTTTTTATGTTTTGCATGTTTACCACATTATCTTCATCCACAACTGCATAGCAAATTAATTAATGAAACCTTGATCTGAACCAATAGGTGTCCAAAATAAATGCAGCAGTTAGGAAGAAGTTTTTAAAGCAGAACTCAGTGAAACCTTCTTTTCTTGGAACCTGAAATGTAAATAAATATTCCATCATTTAATTACATATATATATATACACACACACACACTTCACATTAAAACTGAATCAATTACTTGGAAAATTTCATATTTTTATTTTTTTATTGGATAAATGAGTTTTTTCTGAACAGAGTTGATTATTTGCTGTGGGAAATAATCATTCCTTCAAGCTTTCTATATGAAGCAGAATGGTAGAAATAAATCTAGAAGAAGAATATTATTTAATAATTAAATGTGAAGAATGTGAGAAATTCTACATAGGAAAAACTAAAAGAAATTTGAAAACTAGAGTTAAAGAACATCTCAGGAATGTCAAGAAAGGGGAAGTAGAAAAATCTGCAGTGGCTGCCCATGCATGGTCTGAAAAACATCTTATCGAGAAAGAAGCAAAATTATTAAAACAAATAGAAAAACCAAAAGAACTTACTGTTTGGGAAAAGATCTACATTCAAAAGAGCGGAAAGAAGAAATTAATGAACTTTGAAATTCCCGGTGAGAATGACCTGGTTTCGAGGTTTTTCAGTCAGCCAATGGAAGGAGAGAAGGACAACTCTTCAAGACAACAGAACAACGGTCGTGATGATACTGAGGATGGAACAGAAACTATGTTCCGAAACTAGTTTATAATCAAATAAGAAGAACAATATGAGGTGAGTGATAAACATATTCTACCTTAAAGAATATACATTTCTCTTACAGGTTCTATATTTATTAAATTAATATTGAGAAGTTATGTAGATAGGAAATAACACTATGAGGTTTTTTAATATTAAATTAATATTAAGAAGCTAAAGCTGTTAATATGATTGAAATAAGTATATTAAAGTACACTACTAAATTATTGTAATCAAATGGTAAAGAGAAAAATTTATGCCTGAACCGGGAATCGAACCCCGAACCTGTTTATTTTTTATTTCACTCACCTCATACTTCATAACTCCTAGCATACCCAGGGTTTCATCACATCCTTTGTGACATTCTCAATGCTGTGTCACGTTCACAACTGACGTCCGACATCACAAAGGATGTGATGAAACCCTGGGTATGCTAGGAGTTATGAAGTATGAGGTGAGTGAAATAAAAAAATAAACAATAATATTGAGACGCTAAAGCTATTACTATGATAGAAATAAGTAAATTAATGAACAATTTCTCTCTTTACCACTGATTTACAATAATTTAATTGTGTTCATTAAGGTTCTATATTGTTCAGCTTTTTTATCAAATAAAATTTGAAACATTGAGATACAGACTTTTCCAAATATCGTATTTATCCAAAATAAGACTTTTCTCTCTCCAAAATCTGAAATCCAAAAATCATTATTTGTCTTAAATTCGCTACTAGAACCAGTCAAAGTCAATGATTTAATGTTGCATGAAGGCTACACATCTACCAGATAGTGAGGCCAACATGTTTAAGTTGCTTAGTAAACAGTTGTCATCTTAAGAATTAAATTGATGTTTTTATTACCTTACCTCATATTCTTTTTTTTTCTAGACTGCAGTTTTGGAGCTTATCTTCATCATCAGTAGCCTCTGGTCGGTTTTCTTCTTCCTTCTATCAGTGGACCGATGAACCTCTGGATCAGGTCAAAATTTGCGGGAGTTTCAAAATTCATGAGTTTATCTTTCTTGTTTTTTTGGATGTGAATCTTTTCCCAGACTGTGAGTTCTTTTTGTTTATCTGTGTGTTTGATTAGGCTAGCTTTTGTATCGATTAAATTACAGCTGACGTGTCCACTTCACCCATTTTTACATTTCTAAGGTGTTCTTTCAATCTAGTTTTTAAATTTCTTTTTTTTTTTCCTATATAGATTTTGTCACACTCCTTACATTTGATCTGATATATTCCTCATTTGTATTCTTCAATTTTTTCATTTTTGTTGGTTTTAATTATCTTGTTTAGGCTGTATTCATTCTTCGGAGCCAATCGAATGTTAAACTTATTGAACATTTTCTGGAACTTGTAGTGTTTTAAAAGATGGTAAGTGAATTTTTGGAATCTTATGTTCTCTTCTGTTTGTTTTTTAAGTGTGCTTTCATTGATTAGTTTTTGCCTTTTAAACTTATTTATTTTCTTGTGTATCATGTTTTCTTCATAACAATTTTTTATTGCTATTTTAATTATGTATTCTTTTTCTTCGCATTTTTCTCTGTTCAGGGGTACATTCACCAATCCGTATGTTAGACTATTGAATACAGCTTCTTTGTGAGCAAAATGGTTGAATCCTGATGCCTTAATGTAGTTATCTTTATGTGGAGAAATTTAAAAACTAGATTGAAAGAACACCTTAGAAAGTAAAAGAGGGTGAAGTGGACAAGTCAGCTGTAACAGCCCTTGCTTGGTCTGAAAAACATTTAATCAATACAAAAGCTAGCCTAATCAAACACACAGATAAACAAAAAGAACTCACAGTCTGGGAAAAGATCCACATCCAAAAAAACAAGAGAGATAAACTTATGAATTTCAAAACTCCCACAAATTTTGACCTGATCCAGAGGTTAATCGGTCCACCGATAGAAGTAAGAAGAAACCGCCAAGAAACGACATAACACCGGTCGACCAGAGGCTACTGATGATGGAGATAAGCTCCAAAACTGCAGTCTAGAAGAAAAATAATATGAGGTGAGGTAATAAAAACATTAATTTAATTCTTAAATTAAACCTGATAGTGTTCTTTCCCTGTGAAAGTTAAAAAAGAAAAAAATAAAGTTGTCATCTTGTAACAGGTGCAACAATGAATAAATATGTGGCTGAAATTGAATATAACAGTATAGCCAATAAGAAAGCTGATAAAATTGCTTTTAAAAAAGAATCTCAAGAATGGCATTAAAAACTTGTAATGGTGATAGTAAGAGGAGCAGATACTTTTTTTACACAAGCATTAAAATGAATGCGAAAAATTGAGATTCTATCAATAAACGTGGCATTACGACTTCACAAATTCCAACTGTTTCAGGGAGACATTATGGTTGGTTGGTATCTAATGTCGAGCACTTGATAATAAAATCATTCGCTCTCTTGCACTCCAATATTTAGCAGGAAGGCTGGTATCTTCTACAAAAGCTGGACAACAGAGGAGATGGTTTCTCTCCATATCTTCATTTAAATTGCAAAAAGGGCATTTAGGTGAATCTATTATGCCAATTCTGTGTAGGTGTTTATTCAGGCAGTCATGTCCCGTTAGCAGTCTGAATGTTGCTACTGCGGATTTTCTTTCTAATGTAGTAATGTCATAAGCTTGTAGATTTTCCCATTCCTTTCCAGATGTTTTGGTGATGTATTCTTCTCTAAGTTTATTGATATATTTATTTGAGATAATTTTTTTGATAGAGTGAAAGGAAACTGTAGTAGAAGTTGGGTTTGAAACAAGTTTGCTACCCTTCTTGGCCAGAAAATCGGCTATTTCATTGCCTGTCACTCCACAATGGGCCGGAATCCATTGAAGTACAACTTTTTTTTATGTAGACGGGATAAATGTTTTATCATTTTGTGACATTCGATAATTTTGATGCTTTTGGGTGTTGTGTCTCGTGTTATAGCGAGAATGGCTGCTTTGGAGTCACATAGAATTATAACTTTTGTAAATTTTTGGATGTGATATAAAAGACTTTGATATTAATAATTTATAATTATTGTAAGTTGATGGAAATTAGAGAGGTAGAAGCTTCAAACAACTGAGCATGGGGAGGAAATTTGTTATCTCTTGAGGTAACATTCATAAGTGGCATCATATTAAAGAAAAATAGAGAAATGGTAATTCATTCTGAAAATCATTTGGTGGACCAAAGAAGGGAAAATATCACTAACTGGAATGTAAATTTATGGGCGTGTGCGAGAGAAAAGAAATGAAGGTTTCCCCATCACATGAGATGTGATTAGGATGAAAGCATGAACTTGTACAAATGAGCAGCATGAGTTGGTATATGTGTATAATGAAAAGAGCAGTGCTAGAAGACTCCTGGTCTATCAGCCGGTCTTACATCCACGTGTTAATCAAAGAGGCAGACAATTATTAAGCCAATATAGCAGAAAAATAGTAATAATATACAGATATATTATATGAACTTAAAAAATTGGAACCATTCTTGGAAAAATATAAAATTACATAACATATAGAAACTATATGTTGGAAGACCATATTATTATGACGGTGATGATAATAATAATCATGGCTCTTTTCTTCTCCAGAAAAGCCTGACCAGAGGCTATAAGATGGCAGCCCCATCACTGGTCTTGCCTTCCTTTGGCCAGCAACCAATCGAAGGGACTATTATTATGCTTTCAAGTCTTATACGAGAATTTCCCTCAAACGCTGGAGGGAAAATTTTCTATAGGATCGTAACAGGCCTTGGCCTAATACTTGGAAGGAAGAAGAAGAAAGATTTCTACGCAAATACTTATTTGTTTTTTATATTAGTTAAAAGACATATGGTAATAGTCCTAGGAAATTGTTGAATATAATGATTGAAAATAATGAATTCAAAATAAATGTTCTTCCCTAATTAATGTAGTAAGGAAAAGGATTTTAGTAAATTGCACCTTGACCTGAAATATTATATATAAAAATTTCTAGAAAATAACCCTATAAAAGATTTGAATTTAAGTTGGAATATATCTGGTTTGCAATTATCAATAATTGTGGATTAAAGTTAAAATTTCAATATATTTTTAATAGTGAGTGGAGAACTTATTTTTTAATGACTCACCGCATACATTTTCAAATTTCTTTGAAACCCGATGGTTTCAAACATCTTATCCCTCTTCAGTCACGACTCCCACTGATGAAATTCTCTGGTTGTTTCATCAGTGGAAGTCATGACTGAAGAGGCACAAGATGTTGTCTGAAACCGCCGATAACAAAGAAATTTGAAAATGTATGAGGCGAGTCGTTAAAAATTAAGTTCTTCACTCACCATTAATGATATAACCTCATAATGTTTACTTCTTAACATTAATTCAAATATTTCAATATATGTTTACGAACCTGGGTATTTGGACAGGTTTATCACATATTTGTTTTTCCATATTTGAGGGTATAGTAGGCCTACATCTTATAAAATTACAATAGGAAGTAACATTATGAGGTTCTTAATTAATAAATTAATGAGTCATTTTAACATCTTACTTGACAGTTTGGGAGAAAATATTTATACAGAAGAACAAATTTAAATCTATGAATTTCGACATTCCGGATGAACGTGACCTCATCTCGAAGTTCATCAAATCAATACCAGATGGCAACGATATCTCGAAGTTCGTCAAATCAACACCAGATGGCAACGTTATAGAGGGAGATTCCAACGAATATCCGGTAGTCATAATGGCGATTGAAAATGAATGACAAGATCATTTGAAAACTATAGTTACCGTGTTTGATAAAACATGAAATATGAGGTAAGATGTTAAAATGACTCATTAATTTATTTATTAAGGTGAGTATTGCATCTTACGCCATGAAAGATGAGTTCTTTTATGAGGTAAGATGCAACAGACTCACCTTATTTTAGTACATACTTTTACATATTTCAGAAAATACCACATAACTGAGCATTTTATTTTAAGTATATTCAACATTTTATGGTTTCAAAGTTATTCTTGTCAGATAACCATTTAAATTGTACATATTTCAAAGATGGATTTTTGAATTTCTAAGAAATACTGAAAACAAGTCACGTTGTATGCACATTTTTTTCTTTGTTTGCTGAGTTCGTATTGATGTTTTTATTATTAATTTAACACTTCTCACTGAAGGATCTTCAAATATAATTTATCCTTCAGTGAGAAGTGTTAAATTAATAATAAAAACATCAATAGAAGCCCTACTGGCTTTATAAAGTAGTGTTTAAATTCCCAATAAATCTCTTCTTAACTAAGAAGCCACCATTTGCAAAGACAGAAGCAAAGGTTTCATAGCATTTGGCACGAGGAAATTACAATGTATATAAGAGAAAAATTTGCATCTAGATTGCAACTCGCCTCGGTAGCTCAGTTGATAGAGCATTGGCTCGGAAAGCCAAAGGTCCTGGGTTCGAGTCTCGGTCTGGGTGAAAATTTTTTTCTTCAAATAGAATTTTTATGCCTGATCACAGCAAGCCTAGCCCAGGCAATTAGCAGTGCTACTGTAAGTAGTTCAAGGGATTCAAGATTTAGCTTAACATCAAGGATCAAATGTTACTCTATATTAACATGTTTTATTCAATCTATTATTTTATCTTTAACCGATCTGGCATTTCTTTCTCTTCTAGTACCAGATCCCTCTTTTTACTTTCCTATCAAGTCTCCCTTGCCTAACTTCTTGTTTCCTTCGACCCTGATGTTATTAGATTATTAGAGGCCAAAGGGTTTCATTTCTGTCTTTCCTATACCTCATTCTTTTAACCTCGTGGACACTCAGCTTGAATGCCCACATAAGCTGCATGTTCAAATGCAGCCCCATTGTAACTTATAGCATAAGTATAAAATGGACTCGTGTCATCAACTACGGCCAGTCTTGTGTCAGCTTTGAGTGGATCTTCAGCATGGTTTATATATGTTTATTCGGCACATTAAATAGGTAATTAAATGTCACCAGATTGTAAATCTTCTATAAATTACTACTACATGTAAATTATTTTCTGAATACAGGACTATCAACAAATGGTAGTCATTTTTTGTAATGCCTGCCAGAAAACGTTTGCACCATTTCAATAAAAATTGTTAGTCCATATTTGGAGATTTTTTATTTAAAATATATGAACATTTTTAGCCATTTTTATTACATATAAATCCTAGCACTGATGATAATAATAATTATTATTTACTTCACTTGTTTAACTTTTAAAATAGGTAATGTTTGTCCTGAAATAAAGTTGTAATATTACTGTAAATCAATGGCAAAGAGAAAAATGTTTGCCTGAACCAGGAGTCAAACCCCGAACCTTTAGCTAAAGGTTCGGGGTCCGATTCCCGGTTCAGGCAAAAATTTTTCTCTTTACCATTGATTTACAATAATTTAATTGTGTTCATTAATTTACTTATTTCTATGATAGTAATAGCTTTAGCTTCTCAATATTAATTTAATAATGTAATATTACTATTTACCTTTTTTCTTCCCCTTTGAAAGTTTCCGTTTTTTGGAAGCTCCAGATGGACCTGATGACCCAGCACCTCCTTCAAGAGCACGGAGATCTCCAAACCGAGTCAATTCATCTCCCAATGTACCAAGAGTAGTTATCTTGCGAGCTTTATGGCGTTCTTGTTTTGTTATTGGCAACCGTGTGAAATAGTTCTCCTCATACCTATAAATCAATACAGTCACTTATTATATATAAAAGAATTGTCAATGCTTTAACCCTTATAAGTTTATTGTATTAAGCTTGAGAGTGTCAATAAATTTATTTCTAAAGGCAGATTTAATTTAAAGGATCATTTAAAAAAGTAGACAAGTCCAATAATGAAATTTTCCAGAAATTATAAAGTAAAGAAAATCTCTCGCACAGGAACTGTGTAAACTAAGAGAATTCATCAGCAAGTCAAACTTATGGTCTAATTATTATGGTTTATGGAATTTATCTTTCTTTCATTAACCCTTAAATTGGAGAAACTCAATTTCTTATACTATTAAATGTGTCAGACTGCAGTGAAAACAAATCAAGTGTAACTTAAGTTATTACCTATTGGATATTGTTTTTTGTGACACAAATTAAAATTTTTACTGATTCATTTTTCTGTTGCTTTATTAAAGATATTAAATAAATTAAACCAATGTATCATATAGGAAACATTGCAAATTTAAGGGTTAATTAAATTGTATTATATACAGATATGGGAATTATTCCTATGGTCTCCAACAATCTGGATTTTAAAAGAACAAGAGCTAGAGATTTTGGGTTCAAATCTCAGTTCAAGCAAAAATTTTCTCTTCAAAATATAAATTTGATTAAAATGAGTATATAAATTTACATATAGCATTGTACTAACAATCATGCTTAATATTTTCACATATATAACTGTCTAAAATTTTGAATTCAAGGATGTTTGTAAAAAATGGAATGCATTCAATAAGCATGTACATTTTTTGCCAATTTTAGACAAAATAAAATTATATTTATTGTATATACAATACATAGCATTTAGTGATTTTTTTAAATAATATGGTTTTAGTATAACTTATTTTTTTTCAGGTGGAAAATCTAGCAAAAAATATACAGGTGTACCAAACTGATTAAGCAATTTAATATGAACTCTTAAAATTGTCAGGATTTAAAATATGTTTGACAATCAAATATACAAAGAACTTTAACAGTAAACAGGAGAGATGGTACCAGTGCAGACAATATTGTCACAAAACATTGTAACTTTATCTACCATGATGATTGAAATCAAGATTAGATAGGTAAATGAAAGCAGGGATTGGAAAGGAAAACGTAAGTTTCACCCACAAAAGTACACCTAATTTTATATCTGCTGGTTTTATTATTTATTTTAACTTCTTTCTTTCCACAAAAACTATTCAAGTAAAGAAAATCTGAAAACCAGGTAATTTGAACTTGAATTATCAAGTCTGCTACAGTATTTCAAGATCAATGTTTGATGCTAGTGTATATTTATATTAAAATTAAAGTTAAACCCAATGTAATGAAGACGTCAATATTAAAACCTTGAATGTATATATATAATCTATAAAAATATCACATTAGATCAACTCTTTCTACATACTCTTCCTTGTGCCGTCGTTGTTGTACCAGAGTTGCTCTAGCAACATCAGCCTGTGACACTTCAGTTGGACGATCAAAATATTCCTCCTGCAGTTCCTGCATCACAGAGCTGCCTAAAGCTCGCTTTCTGGCACGTTCCAATAAGCGTTGCTGTTTCTCTGCCCGACTTTCATCACCATCTGTAAAAAAAAAAAAACAAAATACACTAGATGTTTTTTTTTAAAAGTTTTCATTATCTAAGAAACGAGTTTTAGTTAAAATAACGTACCATAGTAAACAGCTGCTAGCTTAGGTGGTACATATACTCCTTTCTTCGTCTTCTCTTGTTTATCACCAGCCTTTTCATCAGATTCTGAATCACTTTCTTCAGAATCATTCAAATTACTAATCATATTTGCTGGATTCGCACGGAAATTTGTAGGATCTGTTTCTCCAGTAGGGCCTGTTGCTGCAGTCTTCACCAATTTGTCAATTTGATATTTCAGTTTATTTTCAATTGGACGTGACTTTTCCAAGATTGTTCTCAATTCGACCAAGCGATCTGCAAAAGAGTACACTTTATTCTTAGCAGAGTGTAATTTTCCTGGCTCTAAAATTACAAATACAAGCATAAGAATGCCTGAAGTCAGTGTAATATGAAATGAAGGGTAAATGTTATCAACATCTGCAGATATCTAATGGTACCACTGAAACTTGTTTTACAATTATTATTGGAAAATTCCAGGATGGGATGAAAGAATAGCATAAATGATCTAAATAAAAAGTAAGTTAGACAGATTGGGAATGTATCCACCCATCAGCTGCCTACTTTCTGCTGATCCCCCCCCCAGAAAGTAAACCAAATCATCTACTCCACTGCCCACAGCTGAGTTGAGATGTCCAAAGAAGAAAGGATTTTTGTCAGCTTGTACTGGCAGGCAGAGCGAAAATGGTTCTATTGCCAGTTCCTGTCATTTGATAAATAAAATAAAAATATTAACTATGATTTGAGGGATGTAGATTATACAGGGAATGATTGGAAAGCATTAGCTCAGGATAGGGATGTATGGAGAGCTTATGTCTGCATGGTCATGAACCTACGGGTTCGATAGTGCCAGTGAGTGAGTGAGTGAGTGAGTGAGTGAGTAAGTAAGTAAGTATTGAAGTCAGGTTTGTTGGATATATACACTGATGAAAACGAATTGTTATAGTAATTATATTATTTTTAGTCTGATCATCTTACTTCAATATCAATGTTGATTTGTTCTTGGACATGTTTCAGAACAATTCTTTGGCCAACCACAAGATGGAGCTGACATCGACATCCAGGGTGTGCAACACAATGCAACATAAATCAAACCAGTCTGGACAAGCTGATGATAAAACAGAATTGTTTTGAAACATGTCCAAGAACAAATCAACATTAATATTGAGGTAAGATGATCAGACTAAAAGTAATATAATTAAAATAACCTCAAAATATCACTTCCTAAAATTAAATATTGTTATAGTAGCCTTTATATGTTTATATTGATTGCACTTTTAGCATTTGCAAGTGGAATGCCTTACTAGCAGCATACATTATGTCTTTTGACTCTTACAGGAAAAATTCCAATGTTCTGACCAGTAATCTAACCTGGGACCTCATGAACTGTAGTCATGAAACACTGACCACTAGCCCATGAGGCTGGTCCGTAAAATTATAATGTAACAACATAATACAATTCAAATTTAGGATCCAAAAATGTTTCAACACACAGTAGGCATATATGTATACTAACTATTCTCTCGATAATTAAGACTCCTTTACTACCATTCACTAAAAGAGAGCCAAGCTAAATTAAATATAGATCTACATACCTATAGCTGGATCTCTTTCAATTGCTTCTCCAGAACATTTTCTTAACACCACATACATCAAATTAATGAGGTAGCTCAAAAGCATATGGTATTTCATTTCCAAAAAACTCAAACCCTGAAATCAAAATTGGAAGTTATTTATGTTACACAATAAATTAATATGACTATTTAACTCATGCCCCAAATGGGAGTCAATGACCAATCACATTTCAATGATTTCTATTTTACAACCAATCAGAGTCGTGTTTCACCAAATATTTATCAGTGTTATAATTACCATATTAAAGAAAGCTCCTCCTTACAATATTGCGTTCCTTTGGCAATAAATAGTATGATCTGGTTGCAGTGATAAACAAAAGAAGCAGTAAAAGCGTACCTATCGTTTCTCATTTGTTTTCAAACATCGCCGTTTACATTAAATATATAAATATTTCAAAATAACTATAGTTAAATAATGATTTGTGAGTAAACAGCTTAATTTTATTCGTTAAATAGTCCTAACAAATGCCACTCTTGATTTCCAAATTCTCTAGATAAATTCACTCCTCACTTCGTGAGTCGTGAATTTATCGATAATTTGGAAATCACTCGTGGCATTACTTATGAAAACACCATTTAAATTTAATAAAAGAAATATCAGGCATGACAATGATAATCACTGGCTAAACTACAGGAAAACCTACATGAAGGCGTTACATATGTAGAACATCTAAACTATCAAAATACATGATAAAATTTCATTATGTACCAGTCACAATATTGTGATGTATTGTAATAAAGGTATTTGAATTTCGCGGGTGACAGCAAGAATAGTGGTTTTGCATTGGTAGAAATATATTCATGAGTTGCTGCCTTGCGAGTTGAAAGACTCCCACAGACTGTATATGCATTGAGATCCCCATTCCAGAGGCACCTCTAAGCCTCTACTTCCCCTGTCAGAAAAGATCGATTGCAGAAATTTCCATACTAGAAAGGTCTCGATCTACCATATATATAATCTATGGCAGGAAGCTGTCAGTTGAGAAGTGACAGTGACATAGTGAGCAGCAAAAAGAAAAGAAACTGCAGTGAGTGGACTCATAAGAGACTATTAAATAATTGTGTAATAGATAAACATTAAAACAAGATTAATTACTGCAAATTGTGAAGTGAACTGTTATTGATAGTTTATAGAATTAAATAAAGTATTACATGATCGAGAGCCGCGCCGTAGCCGAGCGGTTAAGGTAGGAAGCCTTGGCACAGAGCTACGGGACTTGCGCTGGTTCGAGTCTCCATGGGGGAAGAAATTTTCTCATGGTATTTCGGCCAGTATGGGACCGGTGCCCACCCAGCATCGTGAGGCAATTGGGTAGCTACAATAAGTAGCGGCTCCAGGTTGAGGAACCAGCTATAACGGCTGGGGGACTCGACATGCTAACCACATGTCACCCCTACACTGGCTGTTGATCATCTACCTCTGTGATTAACACATGTGGATGTGAAGGGCCAGCAGTCGGCTGGGAAAAGTGGAAAGACCCTCAATCGGAATCGGACATGATCGTCTGTGTTGATTATTTACGCCAAAATGAGATGAAAATGATCCCATAAAAACTCGTGGCAATACAAAATTAATACTCGTAATGTACTTTCATCCTCAACTTGTTTAAAAAAACTAATGGTATTGTGAAACTAGTTTCAAAAGCCTGCAGTTTTTTAAAACTATAACAAGTTGAGGGACAACAGTACCTAACAGAATATCATTTTATATTGTGAAAATATTTAAACCATATTTATGAATCATATTTGAAGAGTAAAATTATATGCTCAGACTGGGACTCGAACCCAGGAACTTTGGCTTCTAGACCAATGCTCTACCGACTGAGCTATCTGGGCAAGTTCCAATCTAAATGCAAATTTTCCTAGGTTCGAGTCCCAGTCCAAGTGTATATTTTTTCTCTTCAAATATGATTATCCATCATTGAGATGTATGAAATGAATAATTCTTCTTCTTCTTCCTTCCAAGTATTAGGCCAAGGCCTGTTACGATCCTATAGAAAATTTTCCCTCCAGCTGTTTCATAGGACGGCCCAGTGATCTTCGTCCTCTTGTATATAATTATAAACAGCTTTGGGGATCCGATTTGAACTCATTCTTTCTAGATGGTGTTTCCAATTTAGTTGGTACTGTTTAATATATTCCAAAATTGGTGTAGTCTTCAATTCTTTTAAGATATCGGTGTTCATTTTCCGATCCCATCTGGTGTAACCCGCTGTCTGCGCATGAATCTCATTTCACAAGCCGTTATTCTGCTTTCATGTTGTCTTTTTAGTGTCCATGCTTCACTACCATAGGTCAACACTGGTCTAGCCAAAGTGTTATATAAACGCAATCTGGTGTTTTTTGTACAAGGGATGGTTTCATAACTTGATTAATAATTCCCAAACTTTTATTATAACTAGTAATTTTTTTCAGGGATATCCTTTCCATCCCAGATATAGAGATAATATCCAAGATATTTAAATTGATTAGATCTCTCTAAAATTTTATTCTGGAGACAGATTTTACTTTGTATGGGGTCCTTCCCATGAAATGCCATAATTTTAGTTTTGTTAATTGACATTTCCATTAAATTTGGCAGCTATGTTTTGTAAATTATAAATTGATCGTTGCAAATCATTTTCAGAAAGTGCCAGAAGAGCTAAATCGTCTGCAAAAAGAATAGCATAATAGAATTTCCCGAAAGGATCAAACTAATGAGGATCAAAACATGAAATGAATAATAAGAACCATATTTATGAAACTGGTATAGTGTTCTTGAATTTTTTAGTGGCAAATGACAAAATTTCACATAGTGCCCTATGAGTTACAGAAAGACTGGAGCAATGGTGTACTACCATTACACTGGGTCAAGTCATTCTGTGAAAGCTAGGAAGAGTCAGTAGATTAGGATTGTAACTTGTAGCAATTATTCTTGTCTTATGGAGAAGTAAGTGAAAATTATTGCTATAGGCCTACTATCCATAGAAGTTGGACTGAGTCATCAAAGTGTACTGCATATTTTGAAGGAGAAACTGCAATACACTGATTGACCCTCCATCACCTCACGAAAGTGCAGAAATAACATCAGCATGTAGTAGCTGGACTATATTTGGACGGACAGTTCATTGAACATGACATGGAACATTGTTATACAAAACCAAATTAAGTGACAATTTAGTAAATTATCTCATTCATGGTAGCTGAGACCAAAAATGTGTGATACTAGTAGCGAAGGTGATGGTGATTTTGGCACTCAATCAGGAGGATATGAACCTTAGCCATTCAATACTTAAGAACAAAACTATTATTGCAGCTTACTCTGAATGTATCCTCCAGCATCAACTGTGACTTCTTATACTTTACAAAATGCTTTTCTTGTAGCATACAATGACCAACTGACGGTGGGATATGTTGGAATATCCACCATACTCATTGTAACTTTTTCTCCTGTTTCATGACATTCCCTCTTTGTTAAATGGTACAAGGTGATCCATCAACAATAACTTTGCAAACTGCTTTTGAATGCTACTACACTTTTGGAAAACATCAACTATACAGGAAATCATACTAAAAGTTCAATAACATGTCTCTAATAACTGTTATCACTACATTATTACAGCTCTAGTGTATGTGAATGTATTCCTTGCTACAATATAACGCTGAGCGATTAGTTTACGGTAAAATTAATGTAGTATGTAACTGATTTTGTTAGGCTAGATGAGGACAAGTTAATATACACCAGATTAGTTTACGGTAGAGTTCAATGTACTGCTTGAGATCAAGCTCCATGTATTTGCAGGATGAAGCATGGGGAGTGAGAAGACATATACTTACTTACTTACTGGCACTATCGAACCCGTAGGTTCATGGCCGCACGGACATAAGCTCTCCATACATCCCTATCCTGAGCCAATGCTTTCCAATCATTCCCTGTATAATCTACTTTCCTCAAATCATAGTTAATGTTGTTCTCCCACCTCATTCTTGGTCTACCAACTGGGCGTTTTCCTTCTGGCTTTCCTGCGAGAAGTTTCCATGCACGTCTTTCATTCCCCATACGTTCAACATGTCCTGCCCATCGCAGTCTACGAGACTTAACTGTTCTTATTATATCTGGCTTCCTATAAAGACCATGTAGTTCATTGTTATGTAGTCTTCTCCATTCACCTGTTTGTTCATCTCTCTTTGGTCCAAAAATTTTCCTAAGAACTTTATTCTCAAATACTCGTAATCTCCTTTCCTCCCTTAAAGTAAGAGTCCATGTTTCGCACCCATATAATATAACTGGTAGAATAATAGTTTTATATATTTTCAGCTTAACGTTTTTTGAAAGGAGTTGGGACATCAAGAGTCTCTGCAATGCATAATAGCATGCATTTCCAGAATTGAATCTATGTTTAATTTCTTTGTGCATCTCATTCCTATTTGTGATTATTGTTCCTAGGTATTTGAATTCAGCCACTTCCTCAAAATTTCCCTCATTTGTTATTAGCTGTCCATTTCCATTATATAATGAATTTCTACGTGTGACCATATATTTAGTTTTACTGATATTTACTTCCAGTCCTAATTTCTAAGGGTCGTATGCAAATACATTACTCTCTACTCAAATTACTTCCAATCACTGGTGAGCTGAGATCGAATTAACGGCCGCCTTAACCGGTCATGCATGAAAGTTGACGTTTTCGTAATATTGGCAACGAATTACCCAGAATTCCCAGCGATAAAACCACTTCCGTTATTTTCGTCTGCTATAGAGGAATGCATTTATGCTTGCATCCCGCAAATAATACCGTATACAAACACGTCTGCGACGCGCAGTATTACGCCGATTCTCCTGTTCTTCCAGTTGAATTCGTTGGTAGACTCTATCAAATTCCTCTTCTCCGCATATACCGAAAACATGATCGAAGTCTTCAAGGTCCGACATCTTGGATAAGTTTCAAACTACATCGGTTACCATCGGTTCCGTTCGGGATTTTCACATAAGTTTATATCTTGAGCTACGATCTTAAGGTACCTTGTCAGGTAGCTTTACAATTATTACTGTGTGAATAGATTTCTGAGTAAGAAAAATGTGTTTGAATAAAACTTTATCAGCAGAGAATGCCTTTTACTGTCTAATGCGTTCAAAGATTCGACCCTTAGTGTTACTCAATAGTGTGCGCGTGTTGGCCTTTAGTATTTCCTCGCTATCAGCCAGTAGTACTACATCATCATCATAAACTAACAGCTTATTAATACCATTCAGTTGTAAGCCTTCGTCATTCTCTAAAGATTTAATGGCATGCTCTAGTACAAAATTAAATAGTAGAGGAGATAGTGCATCTCCTTGCTTCAACCAATTCTGGATTTCAAAAGAGTGAGAAGACATATGTCATATGATATACAAATAGTTTTTTTATCACTATTCCTTACACAATAACACTGAGCTAACCCTGCGTATCATTAAGTTAAAACTGTGCATTCATGATGCAACTTACAGTTAAACCATGTATGCCTTCTATTAAATTACTGAATATTTTACATGATAGTGGTGTTGAGATAGGCCTAAAGTATATCAGACTCAGGTTCTTACAAAAGAAGTGAAGCCCATCAGTTGATTAGTAATATATTTGAAAAATACAAAGAAGAGTAGAAACAAAATTCTCTCAAGTTTCAACTAATGAAGATTATTGTGAACTATTTAACTCATGCTCCAAATGGGAGTCAATGACCAATCACAATTCATAGAATTTTGTTTTACAACCAATGACAGTAGTGTTTCACCTCACTGTTTATTGAATTCTGTTTACTATAATAAAGAAAGCTCCTCCTTTTTAATATTCTGAACAGGTCAGAGCATTATTTTCCAGTGAGTGACTCTCCAACAAATACACTGAATATAGCAAATAGGCTAATGAACCGATTCCTTTGAACTACACATTTGATAACTGTATGTTCAATAATTGTGTTTTTAAGTAATGATTTTACTAAGTTGTTTACTAAAAAAAATAAATTAATAACCTATAATGTTGGTTATAATATAGAGTTTTGTATTTTTCATTTTTTCTCCACTAGGGTGCATTCTTACAATATTGCAATCCTATTTGGCAATAAATAATATGATCTAGTTTCAGTGAATAAACAAATGAAACATAATAATACATTTCTGATCTGTTTTTAAACATCACCATTTATATTAAATATATAAATATTTTAAAATACCAGTACCTATATTTAAATAATGATTTTTGAGTAAACAGCTTAATTTTATTTGTTAAATAGTCCTAACAAATGCCACTCTTGATTTCCAAATCCTCTAGGTAAATTCACTAATCACTTTGTGAGTTTATCAATGATTTGGAAATAACTCGTGACATTACTTATGAAAATCTTAATATTTCTATTATATAAATTAAGGAGGAAGCACAGCACTTAAAGACCAAGCTGAACATGGTAAATATGTATCCCTTAAAAAAAAAACAAAAAAATCTGCATTTTTGATAATTAAATAGAAATACAGTTCAAGAATTTCTATAACAGAAAAAGTAGTTTCCACAGTTAATTTACTACTCAAGAAAGTAAAACAAAAACTACACTTTCAGTAGGATGCAAGGGTTTTGAAAAATATTGAATAAAAATAGAGAAAATGCAAAATCAAAAGGAAAATTTTAACTAAAAAAAACTACTCATTGTTCAATGATGTCATTAATTTCTTGACAAAATTAAGGTTTTACAAGAATCCGGCAAGAAAATATAATATTAGAGCCAGACGATTTGGCTGGATAGTAATATTATTGTTAAATCTTTGCAGTACTATGACATTTTCAGAGTACTTGAAAACTATAGTGCAGGTGACCGCCACGGCAGGACTAGTGATGATTATCATGGACTCGTGAACCAACAACATTTTTTTAAAAAATGGATAAAGGAAATGATCTTGTTGAATATCCCACTGACAATGCACTATATAGTTCAGGTCTAGCCAAAAAAAATTCCAATTTTACAAGACAAGAGATGATTAATTTCTAGAAGAAAAGGGACATTAATTGTAGGGGACAATTGATAAAGGTGATTTTTTTTACTCTAGTTCAAGTTTATCATCCCTGATAGAAGATTTACAAAATAAATAGTTTGGTTTCAAGCTTAGGGCATGCACCAGTAAGGTAGTGACTGAAAGAATTTAACCGATGAAGCCATAGAATCAGTTACAGAAGAGGAATGGAGAGAGTTCTGTAAGAAGAATAAAAAAAAAATGGAATTGTGAATGACATTATTGACAGCATTACACTGAATTTCAAATTTGAATAGTGATAAAAGTGAAGATAGTTCCAGTACTAGTTCAATTCTAATAACTGTGATGGTTATAAAGAACCAGCCTGTCCACACCAATATGTAATTGAATCAGTCATTTCGAAAAGGGATCATCTACGATTTTTTGTGAAATTCACTTTTTTCGTTATTCCATGTTCACATACGTCCTTACATCGATTCCGCGTGAAAAATTATCAAATACACAATTCTTTTACCACTTTCTGACTTCACCTTTCATTTCGAAAAATGATCATCGCCGAGTTGTTCCCTTTTCGAACGGACTGACGCATGAATGTGATCTTGACTTCAGCTGCATACCTATCCTCTTGCAGTCTTTCTGTGTTATCAGAGTAAACAATATTAAAACCATGCTACGATCGTTATTTATGTATTATTTATTTAATGCAAGGCACTCCGTATACAGAGTATGGGTAAAGGTGTTCCAAAAGAATAAAAACATTATTTTGCAATAAATACATTTTACGAATTTGAGTGTAATAGTCACAAGCCTAGAACCGTAATCGGCCGGAAATTCATTGACACCATTTTTGGGGAGCAAGAGTTCAACTTGCTCAAACCATAGCCCCAGAAATACTGCAAATACCAGATGTGAAAACACACCCTGCCTACATCAGCAAAGTACCAATCAATCACAAAAAATGGATGATGTAAAGAAACTTCATCAGTTCATTCCTGATATCCATCGAAATTTTTATGATGATTTATTCAAATGGCCTATACAGCTGAAGTAGTAGAGAACGCCAAAGATGTTCAATGATGAAATTTTTCAGATGTACTTTTTTTATAGTCACTTCCAAATGATGAAATGTAATAAAATATATACAGTATTATTCCATGTATGTAGTTATTTCGCAATAATAATTTTTTTCAAATAAATGTGTTTAATTTTCTAAAAGTTTCTTCGTTCATTTCGAAAAGGGATCATCTCCGGAAAATTGTAATTAGTTTTTTGGGAAAACCATAATCAAGAAAGTCATGTAAATCGGTAAGTGAACGTGAATGGGCATGAAAATTATTCAGTAGAAATTTCAGATTCATAGCTTTATCCTGGACAAACTGAATCAGTTTTTTCCCTCTCCTGTAAAATTTGATCAGTTGTAGATGATCCCTTTTCGAAATGACTGATTCAATTATACTATAACAAACATATAAGACAAAAAAACGTAATAGACAACAAACCTCTGGAACAAGTAACAAATTTTAATTATTTGGGTTGTAATTTTACTATAAACACAAAAACTGAGAGACATAAATATGAAACTGTCGAAATTTCAAATGATATGCAGAACTATACATAAAAAACATTAAAGAATAAAACAAGAGATACTAGATTTAAATTTTATAAAACATTTTATAAAAAATGCAGTTCCTGCATTACTTTATGGGAGCGAAACTGGGTAATGACCAAAAAATTACAAAGTAGAATACAGAGTGCAGAAATGAACTTCCTTAGAAGAACAAAAGGCTGCACAAGATTGGATCGATAAAAAATGAAGATATAAGAACAGAATTAAATATATATCCATTGAATGAGAAAATCAAAGAATATAGAGAGAAATGGTTAACAAATGTGGAAAGAATGAATGTAATAAGATTACCAAGAGCAGCATTCAACTACAAGCCAAGAGGCTCAAGGAATATGAGAAGGCCAGTGAAAAGATGGACAGAACTGTGAGGCAGAGCAGGCAATTTTTGTCTAGCCCGTGAAGTAAAGAAGAAGAAGACTATAAATTTATAAAATATATCCATCCATCCATCCATAGTAATTCTGCCTGAAGACAGATCCTTCACTGCAATCATAGCATTTTCATGCTATGTTTGCAGCTTTACTAGGGAATTGTAGGTGTGGTAGCTTCCCGTTGCTTTCCACACCGGTGAAGGATGATGATTATGGCCATATGATTTCGGGGACCATTTGGGCCTTAAAGTTTTCCTGACATTTGTCTTACAGGTGAGGAAAAACCCAGATAAAAACCTCATCCAGAAATACTGCCCCGACCGGCAATCGAACCCGTGCCCGCTGCGTGACAAGGCAGCACGCTACCTCGAGACCACAGCAGTGGACATAATATATATATATTTTTCAATATTTGATCAATGTATTTAGCTTGCATAATGCAATTGTCATCTCCCTGCATCTCGCAGTGCTAGTAGAGATCAAATTCCTTCCAGACACATGGAGCTGAGTCTCAAGCAGTAGTATGTAACTGATTTTGTTAGGTTAGATGAGGACAAGTTCGTGTACAATCAGATTAGTTTGTTGCTGTCTACTTTCAAAAAAAATTGTATGATATAAGGATTATCAAAATCAACAATTGATTCAATTAAACAATTTTTTCTTATGATTTGTCAGTGAGTGGATGTGAATTTTCTTAAATTTTAATTTATTTGCTATATAATATTGGAAACATAGCTCTGCAATTAAAATAAAATACAGAATTCCTTCGATTTCAGCTTTCCACTGAAGAAAATACCTAACTATGTTTCCATCCTGGACTAACATCTGAATATAAGAACTGATGCCACAACCACAATAGCTACTACATTCTTCAGCCAATGTACAAAATTATGCTTCATAAAATGTTATTTTACTAGCATATTTCTGGATGGTCTGCAATTTTTGTACGCGTTTTTATCTTTGGTGTTCCTAAGCCTCATTTAAAACAAAAGTGAATCGAAATTCGGATGTCAACTTTTGCACCACATACTTTATTTAGTCATCATCATCAATGCAAGTATTAGGCCATGTGGCCTGTTACGGTCTCAAAGAGAAATTTTCCATCCAGCGCTTTTTTGGACGTCCCAGCGACCTTTTGCCTTGGGCGAAAAAATTTACATTTGCTTTCAAGTCTCCTTTATTTAGTAAAATGTTAAAAATAAGTACCTGATATAACAGTCATCCTCAGCTAAAATGAATTTCTGTTTAAAAAACTTTGTCAAGTAGTTAAAACTATGTAGGACTTTGAAAAATACATCCTATCTTCGGCATGTCATTTGATATTGATGTTAGTGTATAAGGTATACAACAGATTCAGGTCTGTTCGTGTGTTCTCATTTAGTGTATCTATATTCTTTGCATCTCTTAAAATTTCTATTTCTTCTAGGATGCTATTTTGTTGTTTTTGCTCTCTTTGTGTAAAACTGACATGGTATTATTGATTTTATTAAACTGATGACCCATTTCCAGTATATGTCGGTAAAACCTTTTTTTTTGTTTTATAACATTTTTATAATGTTCATTGTATCTCATGTAAAAATTCCTTATAGTTCTGCCGATGTAAAACTTATCACAATTATTGCATCTGAGTTTATAATAACTTAATAACCTTTATTTTCATATTTATTAGTTTCTTCAATTTTGTTTATTGTTAGTTTCAAATGCAAATTTTATGTTTTTGTTGTGTTTCTTGATTGAATTAGCCATTTCATTTCCTGTATAAGTGAGTATAATCCAATTATTTGTATTTAAATTATCTTCTTTTTCCAGTTTCGTTATATATGTTAAATTGTTTTTTCATTTTTTTTCTCTGACTAATTTGTCAATAATTTCTTTTTTGTATCAATTTTCTACTGCCAGAAATGTTATATAATTTAATTCTTTGTTGTAGTTGTTTTATTTAATGGTAGCTTTATCTTTCTGTTTGTTAGACTAATAAATAAAGGTACTTATTTTCTGTTGAATGGGATGTCTTGATTTTTAGTGTATAGGTATTGTATTGTTGGTGTTCTGTATAAACTTTATGTTTTATTACTAATCAAATTTTTGGAAATTGTTAACTCTAGATAGTTTAAGGACTTATTAGTATCAATTTCCTTTGTGAACTGTATTTTGGTGTGCCCCTGTTTAGTTCATCTAAAATTTATTTTTCTATGTGTCATTTTCACATATTATTAACAGGGCATCAGCATATCTCACCAATAGTTTGATTTTGAAATTTTCTTTAAGCTTTTCGAAATTTTACAATGAATTTTAGAAGTATTGACCCTTTATTTAGTTCGGTTATGAAGTGGGAAGTTGGTGTACATCCGTTTCTTATAAAGACGTTTGGGAATTCATCACAAAGGTTGGTCACATTGATTTCACATATATGTCTTGACATCTAGCGGAAGTTTCATTAAGCATTTGTGCATGTGCACTATAATTCTACAGAACTTGGAAAATTTCACTGAGTGAAAGTTTTTCCAGGAGAGGTTGTATTCTATAATTTATAGACATCCAGAAGAAACCACTTACAAATCCTGAAAATTGTATGAATATAGAAACATATAGCTCAACTTTCGATTCATTTTTCCATTATTTTTCATACTATATTCTTGTAATATTGGGATAAGGTGGAGAAACTGTCACACATGAATTCTTCTAATTTCTACGGAATCGCAGTGCGCATGCGCGAGTTGCTGTAATGGTTAATGAAGCTTCCAGTAGATGGCTCTGAAGTTGGCATTACCAACTTTGGGAATAAATTCCCAAATGCTAAAAAAATGGACATAAACTAACTTCCCATTTCCTAACCTAACAAAACAATTTACATGCATATTATTTATTCCCAAATGGAAAAAAAAATGGACATAAACTAACTTTCCATTTCCTAACCTAACAAAACAATTTACATGCATATTATTTAATAAACTATAGACTAATTTTACATACGCTAACACTAAATATGATTTGGAATTATTTTCAATTGTTGGTAACTCCAATGTGAGAGCCACTAGCAGATGTTACATGAAGCATTTTTGCGCCTGTAGAACTCGATGTACAATTAAGTGATCCCACAACAGGCCTCAGGAGACCCTTTGGGTAGTAGGAGGTTAAGGCTCCCACTTTTTCTAGACAATCGGCACTTTATGTCAGCTGGGTTGTCAGCCCTGCACGACGGCCGCCTTTACCCCCAGAACAAGCATCTGGTACTCATTTCCATTAGAGGCGGAGTCGACCCCAGGGCCATAGTGCCACCAGAAGGTTTGGGTCAGTTTAAAAATCCTGACCCCAACGGGACTTGAACCCTCAATGTTCCGGCTTGTAGCGCAGTGCCTTAACCACTACGCTACGGTGTGCCCCTTGATGTACAATATTTGCATAATTTAGGAATATTTAAAAATCATAAGAAAGGTTTATAAAATGTTTCCAAAATGTTTAAAATAGTACAAAACATTATTATAAATGGTTGAAAAGTTTTTAGTGCATCAGTGGCATAAGAATGTTAGATGGAAAATTGTGTGTCTTAAAGTCAACCTCAGCCCAATATTGTGATGCTAACTGCTATTTTCTCCACAGAGCAGGCCTATATTACTTAGTTTATGATTTTCTATCGCTGTTTTGGGTTATCGCTGGTCGGATCAGCATTAGGGAGAGATAAGTAAGTGTACACCCATTTTTAATAAACGTTTTGTAATTTTAATGTTATTAATATATTTTTTAACATAGATTTGGGGATTTATTGCAAATATTGGTCTTTTAAATTTCATAGCAACAGATAGTAATCAAGGATGAGGATAAGGTGTACTTACCGTCGCAAATAAATGTTTCTAAGTTCTATAGAATCGCAGTGTGCATGTGCTAGTGCTCCATGTAATCCCAGAAAGATAAATGCAACCTCCAGCAGTTGGCGGTATATGTATGTGAAATCAGTATGACCAACATTGACACAAAATTCCCAGAACTTGTCTAAATATGTATAATTAACACGAAATGAACTAGTGGAAATATGATTTTACGTGGTAACCATCCGATATTTTGAATTTTTCATAGAATAACAGATATGAAGAGATAATTTATTTTACGTATCAAATCACATTTAAAAAACAAGGAACCTAAAAGCTAACCAAACCTAAATCAATTACTGTAACACAAATCAATTACTCTAACGTAGGTGAAATCCAGGGAACGTGAAAATGATGTTGGCAACATCTGGAGTATTTTGGGTTGTTGATGGTGGCAACGTTGGAACAACATAGGAAGAGGATGGAAAATAGCAGAAAGTAGCAAGGAAGAATGTAGGATGATCATGTTTTACGTAAATATATAAAAATAAAAAAAAAAGATCGTTGCAACATTTGAAGATGTTTAAAACGTGTTTAAAAGTGTTGCAAAATGTTTTAAATGTGTTTAAAAGTGTTTAGTGCATCAGTAGCATAAGAAATGAAATTGAACATTTTTTGCGATGTTAACCATACAACAGCCAATAATATGCATGTAAATTGTTTTCTTTAGTTAGAAAATGGCAAGTTAGTTAACGTCCATTTTTTTTTTGCATTTGGAAATTTATTCCCAAAGTTGGTAATGCTGACTGCAGAGCCATCTACCGGAGGTTATATTAACCATTACAGCAACTCGTGATTGCGCACTGCGATTCTGTGAACTTAGAAGAATTCGTCTGAGACATATAACAGACTTTTTCCGGAAGATGTTTAAAATGTGTTTAAAAGTGTTACAAAATGTTTTAAACGTTTTTAAAAGTGTTCAGTGCATCAGTGGCATAAGAAATTAAATTGAAATTTTTTTGTGACGGTTAGTATACCACACCCAAGGATGATAATTTATATGTGGTTCGATTGTGGGTTATCACTGGCTCTATAAAGTCTGGCGCATGCGCACTGTTGTTCTATAGGACTTTTGAAAATATTTCACGCTAGTTTAAGTGCAGTTTTTCCTAAAATTAGTTTGTAGTTTATTAAATAATATGCATGTAAATTGTTTTGCTAGGTTAGGAAATGGAAAGTTGGTTTACGTCCATTTTTTTTTTAGCATTTGGGAATAAATAATATGAATGTAAATTGGGCTGTGCTTTCCTTTAGGTCCGAAAAATTTTTCAATTTTATATCTTATTCCACTGATGCACTAAACACTCTTAAACATTTTCAAAACATTTTGCAACACTTTTTAACACATTTTAAACATCTTCCAATGTTGCAACGAGTTTTTTTTCATATTTATATATTTGCGTATAACACGGTCGTGCTACATTGCTTAATTCCTTCTCTTTGTTATTTTCCCTCCACTTCCTATGTTGTTCCAGCGTTGCCACCATCAACAACCCGAACTTGCTTTTTAAATGTGATTCCACGTTCCCTGGATTTCACCTACGTTAGAGTAATTGATTTGTGTTACAGTAATTGATTTAGGTTTGGTTAGCTTTTAGGTTCCTTGCTTTTTAAAAGTGATTTGATACGTAAAATAAATTATACATTTTTAGACAAGTTCTGGGAATTTTGTGTCAATGTTGGTCATACTGATTTCACATATATATACCGCCAACTGCTGGAGGTTGCATTTATCTACCTGGGATAATTGGAGCACTAGCGCATGCGCACTGCGATTCTATAGAACTTAGAAAAATTTTCTACCGACCTAAAGGAAAGCATATCCGTAAATTGCTTTGTTAGGTTAAGAAATGGGAAGATTGTTTACGTCCATTTTATTTAGCATTTGGGAATTTATTCCCAAAGTTGGTAAACGCCAACTTCAGAGCCATCTACCAGAAGCTACATTAATCATTACAGCAACTCCTGCAAGCACACTGTGATTCTGTGGAACTTAGAAGAATTCGTGTGCACCCATTTCTGGACCTTATCTGTCCACATTATCCCATAAACTCTATAACATTTGCGCATGTAGGCTTTAGAAAATTTATTGTGGAAATCATACTAAACTTTTTCAATTTAACAAACCTTACAATGCTGTATCTTACCTTATCAGTCGAAACTTCTCCTTTCTTTACTCTTTCCAACATGTTATCAACTAATTGAATAACTTGTAATACATTTTCATTCATTTCCCTCAGCAGCTGAATTGCTTGAGGTAAATCCCTGGATATTACTTCATCTACTGCCTAAAAATCACAAAAAATATATTTTGTAAATAAAAAAGAATGATTTGACTGATCTTAAAGTGTTGTTCTAGAAATCATTATATTACATATTTTATTTAACAACTTATATTCCAATGTCAAAGAGCTGCCATTTTACAAACCACAACAAAATGCTACAAAAGAAAGAAAAAAATCAAGGATAAAAAAGCTTCAGTAAACAAAATAAACAATTATAATTATATATTAATATGTTAACCACGAAGTTGCTCACCTGCACCATCTTTTCGATCAATCATAAAATCCTTGTAAGTCACATATCTTAATTAAAAAAGTATAAAATACTACATCCCACGTGGGATATTAATTCACGGGCCATATTTTTTCCTAATCTGGAATAACACAAACTGAGTCAAATTAAAGCTCATATCATCTGCTTGAAAATGTTTCAGTTTCACCATTCAACCTATTCAAAACCAATAAATAAATCGCAAGATATTTAAATAAAATTCTAATAATTTTTTGTTGTAACATATTGATTTCTTTTATTCCACCATTCATTGATACCAACTGCACGCGATATTATTATGAGAGACGCGGACAAACCTGATTATTAGCAGTGCGCAACCACTCACGCAGATTATAGTGCCAACTTAAATTGTTAGGAAGAAATGTCTTTATATTGGAGATATTTAAGCAATGATTGTAGTTTGACGACGGGGCAAGGTTGCGTATATCAATAGATAATATTGAGAGTTTCGTGGACAATTGTGTCCGGTGTAGGACATAGATTTCGAAAAAGTATTAGTGAAACGTCCAAAATGGTAAATGACATATTATGTTCAAAATAAGTCACTTGGTACTTACTAGATGGGTTATCTGTTGTAACAATTAAGTTCCTATTCCCCCATCAATTTTGTTGGAAAGCAGTAACCCTAAGAGGAAAAAACAAATATAATTATATTATTTTTTATGTGTATATATATTTAAGTGCAAAATAAATAGTTGAGATAATTTTAACAAAATGTGTTGTGAAATAATAGTATTTACTAAAAAGTGTAATTTTTATGGTAGATGAATATTTTGCTGTCATTTACATTGTTTATTTTCTTGTAGGTTTGGAGTTGGTGGAAATTACTTATTTTCATAATGTGTATGTGGATAGAAGTTAGAGAAGCATTTTATGTGCCTGGGGTGGCACCAGTTGAATTCAGAAGAGGTGATCGGATTGATGTCAAAGCTGTGAAGCTGACTAGCACTCATACACAACTTCCTTATGAATATTATTCATTACCATTTTGTTTACCTAAAAATAGAACATTTATATATAAATCTGAAAATTTAGGCAAGTATGAGAGAGCTGAAAATGATTATAACTGAGAGTGAAGTGCTTGTTTTGTGAAAGTATGCATACATGATTAGGAGAACATTTGAGATTTAAATAATGCATTGTTTATAGGTGAAGTACTTCGTGGAGATAGGATTGTCAATACACCATATGAAGTACAGATGGCTGAAGATATTCCTTGTCATTTGTTGTGTCACAAACGCAATGCTCCCATGAATTGGAATGAAGCAGATTCACACCAAGTTATCAGTCGCATCAAACATGAATATTTTGTTCATCTGTAAGCTCACTTATTCATTTTTTACATTGAAATATTAGTCTAACTTTAAAGTTTGAAAATTAATTTTAATCTTTTTAAAACATATTGATTATAATCAATATACTGGTACAGTATGTCCAGAAAGAAGAAAAAAAAAGGGAGACCAAGGTTGCCATGGAAGGAAAGCATGAGGATAGTAATGCAAGCAAGAGGGCTAAACATTGAAGATGCCCAAGATCATAGGCTTTGGAGGTTTGTCACGGGAAGACAGCAGCAACTGTAAAAACCCAAAGATAGATCAATAGAAAATTAACAAATTATTTACAATAAATTGCTGAACAATTAGTTAATTTAAATCAACTGTTACAGTGTTTCATTTAAATGAACAATTTGGTGATTTGAAATTTAAGATTTTTTTCTTCATGTCTTTCTCATTTCTGTACAAGTGATTCTAAATATTATCAATAATATGATTTTGTTCTATATTATGTGCTGGTTTGGTAAACCATAGCTAAATAAGCTACAAAATTCTCCAAATTTTTCACTAAACTAGTTTTACAAAGTGGTGTAAATGGAAATATCCCATAACGTTTATTAAATATTTCAAAAATGTAAATTATCTAGAAATACTGAATAAAGTAGCCATAATGAAAAACATATGTTCGACAAAAACAACTATAAGAGGTAAGAATGAACAGACAAAATGTTTTAATTAGCCTAAATGAAATTCATTCAAAATGACAATTGAAGGATTATTAGAAAAATCACTCATTGGATTTATTCATCAGAACTATTCTGAATTAATTCAGTGTCCTCTCCTTTTAAACATTTAGAGACATTTTGGTTATTGTCTAGAGTTGCTGTTAATAAACAATTCATGTATTAGATCTTAAAACCAAGACCTAATCCGTGAAGAATGATGAAGATCTTAAAACCTAACTGAAATAAACTTAATAATCTGCACTAAATAAACTAATAAATATAAGGTTGGATGAGGTAATTTTGTTAGTTTTTTAAGTTTAAGACTAAACTCTCTTAAAACTTGAATAAAATGATAAATGAGATAGTTTTGAAAATATAGTAACAACAATCTATGGCCATGAAAACAGATATAGTTCACAAAAATGAGAATAGCTCAGTGACTTATTATTCTTAACAACTGATATTTCCTGTTTAAAAGATCCTAACAAACAATTCATCCAGATCACAACATTTGTTTTTAAATATAAGCAAATTAATATCAGGAATTTTATAACACAACTAGCATATGTACAAAAATACAGAAACAACTGGAAATCTCACGTACGAAGAATGAGCAGAAGAAGAATACCACGTCAGATCTTAAATTACCAGCCACTGGGCAAGAGATCTTTGGGCAGATCCTTCAAACGTTGGATTGAGACCATAACAGACCACTAGGTCTATCACATGAAAGGAAGAAGAAGAAGAACTAGCACTTTGTAACGTGTATGGCTTTCGAAGTCCTAACAATGACATTAATATAGCTGAAACTTCTCCAGATGACTATCTTTGTTCCCGACTGCTTTTACTTGACATGGAATATTATTCCCATAAGATTAATATACATATTTTAACTGTCTGTAAGATGACAACTTTTCCCAATCAATGATCGTGCTTTTGACCGGTCTATAAATGTTTCATTCCCTTTAAGATGACTATCTACTAAGCCAAATGAAGGCTTTATTCTTGTCCTTGCGTGCTGAAGTAATAGAAGAATAGTTATTTAAATTCTATCCATCCATCCATAGTAATTCTGCCTGAAGGCAGGTCCTTCACTGCAATCATAGCATTTTCATGCTATGCTTGCAGCTTTACTAGGGAATTGTAGGTGTGGTAGCTTCCCGTTGCTTTCATCACCGGTGAAGGATGATGATGATAATAATGATAATGATAAGGATGATGATGATGGCCATATGATTTCGGGAACCGTTTGGGCCTTAAAGTTTTCCTGACATTTGTCTTATAGGTGAGGAAAAACCCCAATAAAAACCTCACCCAGAAAAACTGCCCCGACTGGGGGTCGAACCCAGGCCCACTGCGTGACAAGGCAGCATGCTACCTAGAGACCACAGCGGTAATCTATTATATTTTTAATAATACAAAAATCATGCATAAAAAACATTAGGGCTAATATGTTTTCCTATTTAATTATGTAACAGCTTTTATAAATTCAGGTCATTCAAGATAGTTAATAGATATTTAAAGGCTCTCACAGCCAGCATTAATATTGTGAAATGTTTTAATGTTCGAAAGCTGTGGTCAGGGAATTATATTAATATGGTTGAGGTCATTTCTATATGAAATTGGGAATCTTCCAGTTCTTAGATTTTTGTTTCTTGACATTTCATTAATGTCTACTAATATGGTCTCAGGGTAGCATTGCTGTTTCATATGCAGCGGGTCCCAGGTTTGATCCCCAGTCAGCCAAGTTCCCTAGGTGATGATTTTTTCGGGAATTTTCCTCATCTATAAGACAAATATTAGGAAAATCTAAGAGCCAAACGGTTCCCGAACATCATCTAGCGATCATAATCATAATTATCATATTTATTCTATTTAGTATGAATGTGTAAGTAGTGTGTTTTGTATTAAATGTTCAAGTTGTTTTAGAGGTGGTCCTGGATTGAGCTAATCACTCATTCAGGGAAGCCCGCCATGTCCTTGAGTGGTCAAAAAAGTATCTATGTGATAAAAAGTTTTCCTCTCCCTACAGATTGTGCCACTCTAAGGTCCAGGTGGTGTGGTGGACATAAAAGTGCCTATAAGGTGATAGGTTAAACTATGAGATGAAGAAGATAAGACATTTCATTAATATTAAATTTGTGGAATATTCTTTGCAGCATATATAATGATATATTTAATTTATTAAGAAGAACCTCATAATGTTACTTCCTATTTTATTTTATAATTCTTTGCAGCAGTTTGTAGTGAACTGGCTGCTTGTTGGTTGTGACAAGATTTATATTCTCCTGCACCTGGAATATATACAGGAGATGTCAGTTGTGTTATAAATTTCATGAGAACAAGTCAAATGATACTAAATTAAAAGATGTTTTATAGTTTTCTCTGTTTTTATCAGACTTGTGGATAATCTTCCTTGTGCAACTAAAGTTGTAAATCCAGAAACATCAGAAGTTCAGTATGAGCATGGATATCGCTTAGGAGGAGTAGAAGGTGACAATGTGTACATCAATAATCATCTGAAACTTATTCTTCTCTATCATACACATAACAAGTAAGTCATTTATGATTTGTACTTTGACCTATCTTTTTTTAGTGAATTCAAAAGGTATGAAACTATTGAAGCTGTTCTCATGAAAAGATTAAAAAAAAAATAGAGACACCAAAAATGACCATTGCTATATATATAAAATTCCATGGCGCGACAGGCCTAGAAGGCCCTTAGCCTACCATCCAGCTGCTGGCCTCACATCCACATGTGTCAATCACAGAGGTAGATGATGATCTAGCCAGTGTAGGGATGACGTGTGGTCAGCATGATGAGTCCTCCAGCCGTTGTAGCTGGTTTTCTCAACCTGTAACCGCTACTTATTGTAGCTACCCAAATGCCTCACGATGTTGGGTGGGCACCAGTCCCATACTGCCTGAAATACCATGAGAAAAATTTCTTTCCCCATGGAGACTTGAACCAGTGCATGTCCCGTAGCTCTGCGTCATATATATATATAATGTATGTGTGTTTTTTGTGTGTGTATATATATATATATATATATGATATGAAAAGAAAAAAAGAATGCTTGAGTCGGGATTTGAACTCGAGTCTCTAAAGTCTGTACCTTTAGCGCTCTAACCAACTGAGCTACCCAAGAATTCCAATACAAGCATACAATTTTCTTATACATGTAGTATTCTCAATTCACACAAGAGGTAGCGGAAATTTGTTCCAACTGCCATCTCGCGGCTAACATAACAGTTAAGCAAATTTTTAAAGAGAATATTTACTTTATAGCAGTAACGCTTGTATATATAGATATTATAAATATATTTTTGACATTTGGCAATGAAGGCAAATATGATATGAAAAGAATCATATTTGCCTTCATTGCCAAATGTCAGAAATATATTTATAATATCTATATATATATATATATATATATATATGTATGTCTATTACTTTGTTTCATTCAAACTAAACTTGGCATATAACAATTAATTAAAAAAAATAAGGTCGAGTTTGTTAACTATCAAAGTCAGACCATTAGGTATAGGAATTCACTTGAAACAAAAATTTAAAAACCACTCTAATGGTCACAATTTTTTATGTTTTACAATGAAAATAGTGTATGCTATTTAAATAAACTGAGGAAGGAATTCTAAAAAAATCGGTAAAATCCTACCATTAGAAGTGATAGTTTCCCTATAACATAAAATTAAAATTTACTCTAAAAACTACTATGTTTGTTTCATTGCAATTTATCCTATAATATACATTAGTTCAATTTATATATTATTTTAATAAAGTAATGAAATAATGAATGAATATATATGGTTTAAATTGGTATCGAATTGCACAACAATAAACAAATTGGTAATAGCTTACAGTTATACATGATTTGTTTTCACTGCAGTCTGACATTTTTCAATATGTTGGCATCAGAAATTGAATTTCTCCAATTTACAAAATAAATATATATTCCTTAAACCAACCAAAGGGGTCCATAAATTTGACTTGCTGCAGAATTCGCTTAGTTTACGCAGTTGAAAACCCAGTTGACACCGCATATTAGTTGTCTAGATAGGTAAAAGCCTTAACTTAACCTCCTACTACTCCAAGAACTTCCTAAGGTCAGCGTGGGTCACTTTCCTTACCTTTTTTTCCATGTTTCCTAATCATAGACTGGATCTTTTTTGTTACGTCTAATATGTTGTTTATTTATTTATTTTCAGGGAGACATATCGTGTAGTTGGATCATTTTTGTTACATCTAATATGTTGTTTATTTATTTATTTTCAGGGAGACATATCGTGTAATTGGATAATTTTTGTTACATCTAATATGTTGTTTATTTATTTATTTTCAGGGAGACATATCGTGTAGTTGGATTTGAAGTAGAGGCTAAAAGTATTGATTTTAATGATCTAAAATTCAGCGATGATGAAACATGCATAATACCTGATCGACCCAAACGTCAATTGGTCACTGAGGGTAGAACTAGTCTCTTCTTTACATATTCAGTAGAATGGCGTCAATCCAAGATCAGCTGGGCTAGTCGCTGGGATATCTACTTGGGCATGAGTGATGTTCAGATTCATTGGTTCTCCATCATCAATTCTCTAGTAGTTGTCTTTTTTCTTTCTGGTATGAATTTTATTAAATTTTCTCGTGTAATTCATACAGTTTATGAACTCTGAATATAAATGGTTCGTTGTTATTAGTGAATGAAGTAATGGAAAGGGAAGAAAAGTTTTTTTTATATTAAGATCCAGAAAATTTATCAATTAAAGAGCAAATTATAAATTTGAACATGTAGAATTTAAAAAAAAAAGTTCTTAAAGACCATTTTCTAATTAACATTTATATCTGTGTTTTTGATACCTAGTGGGTTGCAGATTTTGACATTACAATGTTTTATCTTAATTCTAGAAGGTATGGTAGTGAACAATTTATAATTATGAGATTATGCACCACTATAATTAATTTAATTGTAAAATTTTCATTTTGCGTTCAAGAGGATTGATGATATACAATTTTTAATCGCTAAATTGTGTGCCAGATTCCTGCATTGAATTGAAAATCCCTTTGCAGTACATATGTTGAAAAAGAATGTGGTACTGTTGATAGTGTTTCATCTGTTGGATGGGAATGTTAAGTTTGGCAGCTCCCTTGGTGCTTTTAGACAGGAAATAGGCTACATACCGGCACCGGGTTTCACCTTCTCTTCATCATCATCATTATCGTCATCCCTCATACAACACATTTTACACTACACAAACATAAATATACACTCCTCTCTGTACACTATACAAGAATTCATTATCTACATAAAGTGATCTGCCGAAGTGGTGTGTAAATTGAAAATAGATACGCCATTTATCTGTCCAGTGTGGAACTCAAAGAATGAAAAGTGCAATGGGCGACATTAAAACACACACACACACATACACCCCACACACACACAGTGTGTGCACCAAATGTCTAGTTTATATTCAAATCCCCTGGAAGTATATATATTGATAAAGCACATTGTACTGATGGTTATTAACAAAAGTAGAATGTTTGCAACAAGTTTTCTCTTATATTTGAAGAGAAAAACTATACTCTCAGACTGGGCACATATAATTTATAATAAGTGTATAATTTTTCTCTTCAAATATAATTTATCCATCGTTCAGATGTATGAAATGAATAATAAAAACGTCAAAGTTTTTTTTTTCTTTGCCAGTCCTAGTTACTATGCTTGCCTCTAGTTCTGAAATTAAAACTATGGCATGACAGGCCTAATAGTCCCTTGCCTACCAGCTGACTACAGACCTCACATCCACATGTGCTTATCACAGAGGTGGACTCTCATCCAGTAGTGTAGGGGTGGTTAGCATGTAGGGTCTCCAAGCCATTATAGCTGTTTTTTTAACCTGTAGCTGCTACTTATTGTAGCTACCCAAATTCCTCATGATGTTATGTGGGCACCAGTCCTATATTGTCTGAAATTCCCTGAGAAAATTTCTTCCCCTATGTGGACTCGAGTCAACTCAAGTCTCTTATTTTTTAAAACAAAAATTAACGTCTGAACTGGGAATTGAACCCTGGACCTCTGACTTTGATTCCCGGTTCAGGCATTAATTTTAATAAGAATTAAATGAATCGTGAATTCTTCTCACCTCATACTTCTATGTTTTTTTAAACACAGCACTGCAGTATCAGCGACCATTGTCACCATCCTCAGCTGTTTTCACGACTGTCAATTTTTTCTTTTGCCGGTAACTATCTAAACTGCCATCTGGTGTTCTTTTGAAGGAATCATTTTCTAAACTGCCATCTGTTGTATTTTTTAAGAACTTTGTAATCAATCTCGGTTCGTCTGGAATCTCGAAGTTCATGGTTCTAGTATGGTTTTTTGAATATATATCTTTTCCCAAACTGTTAAATCCAAAGGTTTTGATAGATGTTTCAAAAGTTTTGCTTCTTTTTCAATTCTATGATGCTCAAATAAATTATGTGCTGCTATAGCTGATTTTTTAATTTCTCCATTCTTTATATTTCTGAAGTGTTCTTTTTTGTGAGTTTCCAAGTTCCTTTTTGTTTTTCCTATATATATCCTGTTGCAATCTTTGCAGTCAATTTGGTAAATTCCATATTTTTTATTGTCTGGGGTGTTAACTTTATTATTAGTTAACAGAAAATTACCCAGGCTGAATTTGTTAATTGGAGCCAATGTTATATTAAATTTTCTGGCTCTAATTAACAAATTCAGCCTGGGTAATCTTCTGTTAACTAATAATAAAATTAACACCCCAGACAACAAAGAATCTGGAATTTTTCAAATTGATTGCAAAGATTGCAATGGGATATATAAAGGAAAAACAAAAAGGAACTTGGAAACTCGTAAAAAAGAACACTTCAGAAATATAAAGAATGGAGAAATTGAAAAATCAGCTATAGCAGCACATAGTTTATTAGAGCATCATAGAATTGAAAAAGAAGTAAAACTTTTGAAACATCTATCAAAACCTTTGGATTTAACAGTTTGGGAAAATATATATTTTCAAAAAACCATACTAGAACCATGAACTTCGAGATTCCAGACTTGATTACAAAGTTCTTCAAAAATACAACAGATGGCAGTTTAGAAAATGATTCCTTCAAAAGAACACCAGATGGCAGTTTAGAATATAATTGCTTCAAAGAACACCAGATGGCAGTTTGGATAGTTACCGGCAAAAGAAAAAATTGACAGTCGTGAAAACAGCTGAGGATGGTGACGATGGTCGCTGATACTGCAGTGCTGTGTTTAAAAAAACATAGAAGTATGAGGTAAGAAGAATTCACAATTCATTTAATTCTTATTAATAAAACCTCATAATGTTAAAATTTCCCAAATTTATTATATAAAATTAATTTTATTTTTCAAAAAATTTATTTGTCCTGGACTGCAACATGTTAAACTAAATATAACTTAAAAAATAAAGTCTCATAGGTTCAAACCCAGCTGGGGTTGATGGACAATCCAAGTAAGACATTCAGAAAGGAATTAAATATGTGGATCCTGTAAATTTATGAAAAGAATTTTCAAACCTGTGAGCATAATTTATTTGCCTTTTCAAGCCCAAATTTGAATTGCAATGATAATGAGCTGAGGTATTGAGCATCAATAAACAAATTAATATATTTCTCCTCATTTAGTGTGGAATACAAAGCAGTGCATACATTGAAATCAGCCATTATCATCACTATCCACTTATTTTAGTGTGGAACACACAGCACAGGAAGTGAACTGGATTGGCATTACAAATTTATATCTGCATTTTTCAATTTAAAAAAAAATTATTTTATTTAAATATCATTTTCTTAAATATTACTAATACCTGAATTTTAACAGCTTTTGAGAAAAAGCAATTTTAAAGACTGAATATACTAGGCTATGTTATTAAATAATAACTTGGTAGATAAATTAATAATATACAAAAAGAGAATAGTATATAAATATGAAAAATTAACAATTGCATCGGGATGCCTGAATAGAGCAGTCAGTAGCATGCTAACACATAAAGTTAGAGGTCTCAGGTTTAAATCCCAATTCAGATGTTTTCTTTTCAAAATAATAAATATACATTATGTTTTCGCTATGTAAGTAGAAAAATAGAAGAAAGTATCGTAATGAACATAGGGAGAATCCCATAGCATGGTTGGTTAAGGCAATATGCTTGAAGGTTGCGGGTTCAAGTATCGATGAGGTCAGGATTTATAAATTGTCCTAAACTTTGTGGCAGCACCATGGTCCTCCTGGGGTTGACTGAACCCCTAATGGAAGTGAGTATCAGATGCATCTTTTGGGGATAAAGGCAGCTGTCATGTAGGGCTGACATCCCATTTGATATCTCATGTTCGTCATTTAGAAACATAGGAGTCTTAACCTCCTACTATCCCAAGGGCCAGCAGCGGGATCACTTAACTTTTAATTTTTTAAAATTGATTGCTATTGAACTTTATAGGAAATAACACTCTGAGGTTTATATTAAATATTTTTAAAAAATTGCGGGTTCAAATTTGGTTAGGGTCAGTGGATTTTTCAGGACATAAGAATCCTGAGCAAGAGTCTCTTTGGAAGGGAACTAAACCTATGGGTCCCCATGTCATATATTTATGGCATTTAAAGGAACCTCATAACCTTATAACTTTGTTATAAGCATACAACCTTTTAAATTTAGCAAATATTTTTGTAAATTTAAAATGTCTGTACATTAGATGTGTTATAAGAATATTAACATTACAGGAATACTGACAATGATCATGGTGCGGACACTGAGACGTGACATTGCTCGTTACAATGCAGATGAAGGTCCTGATGAAGCTATTGAAGAGACAGGCTGGAAACTTGTACATGGAGATGTGTTTAGACCTCCTCGTTATTCAAGGTTGTTTGCAGCCGTTATTGGCAGTGGAATTCAAATCTTTTTTATGGCACTTATTACAATTTGTAAGTTTCCATTTTATATCTATAGTTCTTAGGGAGTGACTGATATATCAAATTTTATATAATGTATTTATGTTTGTTCTTAACATAGGATGTTATACATAGATAGATCATCGGTTGGTTCATGTCTTTGACATCGATTCCTAATAGCCACTTTTGTCGATCCATCCAATCTCCTGGTTGTAGATGTTTCTCCTTCATGTATGAATATATTCCAGGACGTTTTAGATCTTCCTCTGCCTCATCTTCCCTCAGGTTTCCTTTCCAAAACACATTTTGGTAGCCGATCCTCTTCCATTCGCTGGACATGTCGTACCATCTTAATTGCTGAGTTTTACTATAATCTAAAATAGTGTCTTCAGTCTTCATTTTCTCCCTTATAACTGAGTTTCTAATTTTTTTCTCTTCTTGAAATTCATGCTGCTCTTCATAAAAAATCCATTTCATTTGCCAAAAGATACTTATTTGTTTTTGTTGTTAATGACCAAAGTTCTGCTCCATAAATAATGATGATTTTAACAATTGTATGATATATAAGAATTAAATGAATCGTGATTTCTTCTTACCTCATACTTCTATGTTTTTTTAAACATAGCACTGCAGTATCAGTGACCATTGTCACCATCCTCAGCTGTTTTCATGATGAGGATGGTGACAATGGTCGCTGATACTGCAGTGCTGTGTTTAAAAATACATAGAAGTATTAAGTAAGAAGAAATCACGATTCATTTAATTCTTATGAATTGAACCTCATAATGTTAAAAATTCCCAAATTTATTATATAAATGTATGATATATATTCATTTTATTTTTATTACTTATATTTTTATCCCACAATATTCCATTGAGGCAAGCAATTGCAAATTTTCCATTGTTATTTCAATTTCCTCTTCATAACTTATATATTAAACTCAGATAAATTAGATGTGTCCAACTATTGATTGCACCAACATTATTATGATATTTCAAGGTCTCTTCTGGGAAGCAAGAGAAAAAATGGCACAAACCTCATCACCATTGGACAACAATACATTATTGTGAGACTGTGTGGGAGTTCTCTCATTTACTGTGGATTACAGTTGTTATTTATTATAAAAATAATTTTTATAATGTTAAGAAATGTGTTTTCAAAAATTTGTCTTTTAGAAAATACTTTTTTTTTTATTTCCAAGTAAAAAGAGGACTCCAGCCAAATACTCACTTTGAGTCCCCATGAAGCTCAAGATTATACTCATGAAATAATTATGTATCACTGGGCCGTCCTATGAAACGCTGGAGGGAAAATTTTCTATAGGATCGTAATAGGCCTTGACCTAATACTTGGAAGGAGGAAAGAAGAAATAATTATGTTAATAAATTAATGAGTCATTTTAACATCTTACCTCATATTTCATGTTTTATCAAACACGGTAACTATAGTTTCAAATGATCTTGTCATTCATTTTCAACCGCTATTATGACTACCGGATATTCGTTGGAATCTCCCTCTATAACGTTGCCATCTGTTGTTGATTTGACGAACTTCAAGATATCGTTGCCATCTGGTATTGATTTGATGAAATTCGACATTCCGGATGAACGTGACCTCATCTCGAAGTTCATCAAATCAATACCAGATGGCAACGATATCTCGAAGTTCGTCAAATCAACAACAGATGGCAACGTTATAGAGGGAGATTCCAACGAATATCCGGTAGTCATAATGGCGGTTGAAAATGAATGACAAGATCATTTGAAAACTATAGTTACTGTGTTTGATAAAACATGAAATATGAGGTAAGATGTTAAAATGACTCATTAATTTATTAATTTAGAACCTCATAATGTGTTTCCCAATTTTAACTTTGAATAATTATGTTGTTCAAAATTGCTTCCTGCTCTGTCCAATGTTGAATTAAAGACTGGAAAGTATCTAATGCTCAAAATCTTCTCTCTTCCCAAATTTAAAAATATATTTTAATTGCCTTCCTTTGGCCAGCAACCAATCGAAGGGACTATTATTATGCTTTCAAGTCTTATACGAGAATTTCCCATAAGGAAAATTTTCTATAGGATCGTAACAGGCCTTGGCCTAATACTTGGAAGGAAGAAGAAGAAGAAGAAAAATATATTTTAACACTTATCCTATATTTCTTTCTGTACTCATCACCTGTACAAAATAACCTGTCAGAGTTTTGTGTAAATTGAAAAAAAGGACATTAATCCAGCTATCTGCTTAGGGGCAGTGGGTAGCATTAGAACACACACAAAATAATTTAGTTTAATCATCGCTATAACATTTCCTATTTGACTTTAATTCATCAGAAATCTTCATATATGTTACTGGTATTAATTTTCAACATGTATTGTCCTTCATATATTACATATTTTAATTCCATATTTCTATTTTACTTTCAAAGTGAATTACTTCAATACTGAATTCTATATGTTATAAAAAATTTTCCATTTCTCATAAAAATAACAAAAGCACATTAAAGAACTGAATTCAGCCTTAGCTGATGACAACAGTCCACTGCATAAATATAACTCTTGAAGAGCTAACAGGAGTGAACTGAATTTCATATGATTAAATTTATCAGTCATTAGCATGTCACTCTTTGCCCTAGCCATTAAAACGATACAATGCTTTTTTCAGAATACATATACCAGGAATTGATTTTTCATTTCTTTCTTCCTGTTATTGATAGAATGTGTCAAGTGATAGACTAAACTTCTGAACAAGAAAGTTTAATTTTCCTGATTGAAAATTTTATTTAATAATTGTTTAAATATAATTCTTATTTCAGTTTTTGCCATGTTGGGAATGCTATCCCCTGCATCAAGGGGTGCCCTGATGACAGCTGCAATTTTTCTGTATGTATTCATGGGTCTAATCGCAGGATACTTCTCAGCAAGATTGTATAAAACTATGAAGGGTCGTGAATGGAAACGAGCTGCATTTCTGGTCAGTATCACACAAACTGCATTTGAAGTGCTATGTATAAAATAAAACACTGTGGCTTATAAACTATTTGTTTTACTAATGAGTCCTCTTCCCAGCCAGAATTAATAAATGCAACATTTACTTGTTAAATGCAAATTATTAGAACAATCATTTTCATGTAAAAGAACTCAGTATTTAACACTTCAGTTCTGGGTATTTAAATTCCATTAATGTAGTACTTGTCATTATTTAAATTATCTGTTACTTATGTTATGATTTATTATTAATTATAATATGGTTTGTTCTCAAATTTATACATACATATATTGCTTATAAATGTCGAAATTTTTAAATTAATTTATATTTTTTAGTGTTTTTTATAATTCTGTCAAGGGTAATATTAAACCAGAATGGTGATAATATATTGCTATGACATTACACCTTTTATTAGTGTTAATTCTAACAGTGTCAGTTGAAGTTCTATTAATTTCTTCTTATATCCTATGTCTGCCAATAAAATCAGAAGTTTTGCTTAATCTTTAAAAGTCATACAACTATATTCTTTATTATCTCAGTTTTCTCTATTTAACATGAATATTAAATTTATTAACAATATTAGAAAGTAACACTATGAGGTTTTTATTAAGATATTGAATCTAAATATACACCTCACGTCATACTTTGTTTTCTCACTGAAACATGTCTAAATTAGAAAGCAAAATATGAGGTTTATATTACAATTCCATACTTTAATTAAATCTATTGCTATTTTAATATATGTAATTTTATATAAGAATTGGCATTTTCACTTAGGGAACACAAAAATATTTACCAATATTCCATTGAACTATTTCATTTCTTTGCAGACTGCAACATTATATCCTGCTCTGGTGTTTGGAATGTGTTTTTTCTTGAACTTCTTCATATGGGGAAAACATTCAAGTGGAGCTGTACCATTTGCAACAATGCTCTCTTTACTTTGTTTATGGTTTGGAATCTCGCTGCCTCTAGTTTATTTAGGATATTATTTTGGCTTTCGCAAGCAACCATTCCAGCACCCAGTACGAACCAATCAAATCCCACGACAAGTACCAGATCAACTCTGGTATATGAATCCATTTCTAAGGTAAATTATTTAGTGATTTATTCTATGGCATATGAATCTATTTCTAGGGTAAATTGGTGTTTGATCTGTGTAATAGGAAATTCAAGATGCATCTTTTTTTGCTCAAAACCAAATATTTTTCTTGAACATTTGTAAAAAGTTATTATGTACATTAGAAAAAGAAAGTCTTTGAGAAAATCATCTATTTTACCATGCAGATTGAAGTATCTTCTCTTTTTTAAGTATTTATCTAATTTACAATTACATTATTTATGGATGTCAACCTAAATGGACTTTACTGAAATGCAAGACATTGATAAAGAACAACATTCATGAATGCATAAGCTGATTACTGTTTCAGAAAGAATAACAAATGATTAAGGCTGGTATTCAAGAACCAAGTGTCTCAAAAACCTCAAAGAGCAAGTTCCTAAAAATCTAAGACAGTATTGTTCTGTCATCTCTTGAGGAAGCCAGTAACTTTTTACTCATACAAATAGTATATGTTCTTTGCCACTGTTTACATGCAGTAACTCAATTTTTGTTGAAGTGTCCCTTACCATTATTTACAGCCGAGCCCTTTGATTATGTTCTTGTGTTCTTAAATTTTTGTCTAGCAATGGACACTTCACTTAATTATTGCATTTATGTTTTAATATAAAATCAAATTAATGCAAAAATGTATATGGTAAACACCTCACGGAATATTCATATCTTGGCATAGATGAAATCATAAACTTTGAAAAGATTACTTATTTTAGGAATTCTCACTATGAGGTATATTCATTAAGGTAGAATATTTTTATCACTCACCTCATATTTTTTGAAAAGATTGTTATAAAAACCTGTACACAAACAATTATTTCTAGTAGCTATCAAGAATGTATTTACAAAATGATAACATTTCATTCAATTTAATTAATTCTTTAACAATTTTGAACTTGGTTTGTTAATTAGGAGCAATCATTCATAAATATAAAACAAATTTTCTTCCATTATTGAAACATCCACATCTTGAAATTGAAATTTATATATTTGTTTTTTTTTTCTAGCACCTTGATGGCTGGAGTATTGCCATTTGGAGCTGTCTTCATAGAATTATTTTTTATTTTTACTGCCATTTGGGAGAATCAATTTTACTACATGTTTGGTTTCTTGTTTCTCGTCTTTATCATCCTTGTTATATCATGCTCTCAGATCTCAATTGTCATGGTGTATTTCCAGCTCTGTGGAGAGGTAAGTTAATTTATAGAATACAAATATGAATATACCTCGTCTCATTAAATATTTTTAGATAAGATAAACCATTTTTTTGATAAGTTGATTTATATTGAATTAATAATTTGTGAAAAGGTTGAATAAATCTTAATTAAATTATTTTTAGTCTGATCGTCTTACCTCAATATTAATGTTGATTTGTTCTTGTATGTTTCATGATTATGATTATGATATAATCAAAACATGTTCAAAAACAAATCAACATTAATATTGATGTAAGATGATCGGACTAAAAATAATTTAATTAAAATAATCTCAAAATATCACTTCCTAAAATAAAATATTGAATAAATCTTTCATGCAGTTACCATATTTACTTGCTTAATGGATTGCCCTGCATAATGGATGCACTCCAGTTTTATTTTTAATAATAAAAAATTCCCTGCATAGCAGTCATGTTTCATTTTTAACAAAAAATTATTTTAATAATAGCTAGCCTACAGTATCTGAAGTTGTAAGATTGGATGGCATGCTTATCTCTAAATTCAATTTTTAAACAACATTGTATGGAAACAGTGATTGTGATTGGTTATCAATGTACAATATATATTTAGATTGTTGATTAATAACACGTTATTCTAGGAATCTACAGTAGACAGTTGTGTTGATTAACTTATATTTAAATCAATGTTGAGTAGTAAACATTATGAAGTTATATCATTAATATTGAGCAAAGAACATATTTTTAATAACTCGCTTCATACAATTTCAAATTTTTTCAAAATTATTTACAGTCGAATCCTTGGATTGTGTTCTTGTGTTCTTCAATTTTTGTCTAGCAATGGACACTTCACTTAACTATTGCATTTATTTTTTTAATATAAAATAAAATTAATGCAAAAATGTATATGGTAAACACCTCACGGAATATTCAGATCTGAGAATAAAATATTATTTTATTCATTAATACCTTGGAGTCATGACTGAAGATGAACGAAAAATTCATTTGAAACCAATGGTCTCAAAGAAATTTTAAATAATATGAGGTGAGTTATTAAAAATATGTTCTCTGCTCAATATTAATGATTAACTTATGTTTGGACAATGGATAAGAACGGCTGAAATATGCAAGTTTTAAGCCAAAAGTTAATAAACACAGTGCCTCGTATGCATTCCCTACTTGTGACAAATAATTGTTATCCTTTCTCATATTTAATATGAATTTATGGAAATCCACAATTTTTTGTTCATAGTCTTGTGGCATCCGTTGGAAGGCCTTGTCTTCTCATGAAATGAAGAGACCAATAATTAATATAAATCAATGGAAATTTATAGAATACAAATGGGGCAATGATTATAATTAAAGATGAATCAGAAACATGCACCATACCTCTTAGGATAAATTTTCAAAAGTTCTGAACTTTATAAAGAAATATTTAAATGTAAAAGTTCACCAACATCTGGATACAGAATTCAAATATGAAGCAAGTTGAAAAAATTTGATACACCAGTATATGTATGTAAATATAGTCTCTTAACTGTCATAATGAAAGATAATAAAAAAAGTAGATAGGCAAAATCTTTGATTCTAACAGTATCAGCAAAATAGAAGTTTAATACTTGTGCACTATAAATTAAAACATAATAATTTCAAATTATATTTGAAAAGAAAAATATATGCGTAGACTGGGGGATTGAACCCAGGACCTTTGACTCTCTATGTCAATGCTCTTCCATCTGAGCTACCTAGGCCTCCAATCTAAACACGTATTTTTCTCTTACACATAGTTAATTCCCTAACCCCAAAAATCATAGCCGTTGCTATGATTTTTGCAAATGGCGGCTTCTTTATTAAGAAGACTTTTTATTGGGATTTTAAACATTACTTATAAAGCCAGTAGTGCTTCTTTCAATGTTAATATTATTCGTTTTTAAACGTCTTAATGATGGACAAATTATATTGAAAAGGAAAATATATGCGTAGACTGGGGTTTGAACCCAGGACCTTTGACTCTCTATGTCACTGCTCTTCCATCTGAGCTACCTAGGACTCCAATCTAAATACATATTTTTCTCTTACACGTAGTTAATTCCCTAACACTAAATCCTACGATTTTTGCAAATGGCAGCTTCTTTATTAAGAAGACTTTTTATTGGGAATTTAAACATTACTTATAAAGCCAGTAGTGCTTCTTTCAATGTTAATATTATTCGTTTTTAAACATCTTAATGATGGACAAATTATATTTGAAAAGAAAAAATATACTCCTAGACTGGGGTTTGACATAGAGAGTCAAAGGTCCTGGGTTCAAACCCCAGTCTAGGCATATATTTTTCTTTTCAAATATAATTTGTCCATCATTAAGATGTTCAAAAACGAATAATATTAACATTGTAATAATTTTAGTTGGTTGTTTCTCAATGAATGATGATTACAAAAATAATTAAATATATTTCAGGATTATCACTGGTGGTGGCGCAGTTTCATCGTATCTGGAGGATCAGCAGTATATGTGTTTGCATATTCAGTTTTCTACTTTGCAACTAAACTGGAGATCACCGAATTCATTCCAACATTACTTTACTTTGGATACACAGCCATCATGGTACTAACATTCTGGCTCCTCACAGGAACTATTGGATTCTTTGCAGCTTATGCTTTTGTCCGCAAGATTTATGCTGCTGTCAAGATAGATTGAGCTTTTAAATGCATTATTTCCATTTTTCATATCCGTAATTCAGCATTTGACAATTTCAAATATACTTTTGAAATCCTATGTGTTGAAAAACAAGAGGTTCTTGTTTTGATGAAACTTAATACGAGGGACCATTATGTACCATGTCTGACATTTTGTGTATAATATGGATAAAGAATGATGACGTGAATGCTAAACACATGCATGAAAATATGATTTAGACAGGATTGGAATATTCCAAGTGATGTTGTAATTTTCATCGTGTGCCAGTAATTCAGTAATATGACATTTATCTCCCTGTTTATTAAATGAAGAGTGGTCTGTATGTGTGTTAATTATGTCTATATGCCAAATAGCAAGAAAGATTGTGTAGTATGTTTTGAGAGTGAAATATTATAAAAGACAAATTTAGTGCGAGAAGAAAAGTCTTAACTAGAAATGCAAAAACTATATGTACTTGGTTGTGACAGGAATGAGTACTTTACTATGAAGATGATAATATTAAAATTGAATATATGTAAATAAAGTATAGTGAGAAAAGAATCATTACATATTTATATATCAAATTTGGGAATTTTTAACATTATAAGGTTCAATTCTTAAGAATGAAATGAATCGTGATTTCTTCTTACCTCATACTTCTATGTTTTTTTAAACACAGCACTGCAGTATCAGTGACCCATTGTCACCATCGTCAGCTGTTTTTACGACTGTCAATTTTTTCTTTTGCCGGTAATTATCCAAACTGCCATCTGGTGTTCTTTTGAAGGAATTATTTTTTCTAAACTGCCATCTGGTGTTCTTTTGAAGGAATTATTTTTTCTAAACTGCCATCTGGTGTTCTTTTGAATGAATCATTTTCTAAACTGCCATCTGCCATCGTCAGACAAACTGAGCTTGATTACAAAGTTCTTCAAAAATACAACAGATGGCAGTTTAGAAAATGATTCATTCAAAAGAACACCAGATGGCAGTTTAGAAAAAAAGAATTCCTTCAAAAGAACACCAGATGGCAGTTTGGATAATTACCGGCAAAAGAAAAAATTGACAGTCGTGAAAACAGCTGACGATGGTGACAATGGGTCACTGATACTGCAGTGCTGTGTTTAAAAAACATAGAAGTATGAGGTAAGAAGAAACCACGATTCATTTAATTCTTACATACTCTTCATAAACACTAAAATGCTATTTTTCTATTCATCCTAGTAATTTCCTGAATACTGAGGTTTTTCATAGCCTACAATATTGCTGGATACATATATAACTTAAAATATATTAAGAAAATCATAAATAGAAAAATAAAAAATGGTAATATATTTGAATATTTGTCCAATAATCTAAAAAATATATTGGTAATAAAACAAGCTAGTCTGAAAAACTTATTGATAACATGCTTGGAATAAACTTTTATTTTGTGGGTTCAAATTTGGGCCATGTTGGTGGATTTTAAATTCTTAAATCCAATGCACACCAAAGATATTCACTTATAAATTGTGTTCCAAGTGTCATTCACCCTATAGTAATTCCAGAGTTACAGGTAAACTTGCATATAAGCTGAATATGAGAAATAACAGTGTGAGGTTCTTAATTCAATGAATGAGTGAGTCAATTCTTATCTTACCTCATACTTCATGTTTTTTTTTTAACATGGGAACTGCAGTTTTAAAGAGGAGTCTATCTCATCTTCAGACGATATTATGACTACTGGATTTTTGTTTAAATCTTCATCCATAACTTTTTGATGTATTTTAAATTAACATTTTCCAGAATTGGACGTAGTTTATTTTGGAAAGAAAAATTAATGCTCGGACCAGAATTTGAACCCCAGATCTCTTGAATCCTGGTCCAAGCATTAATTTTTCTTTCTAAAATAAGACCATGTCCAATTCTGGAATATGTTAATTTAAAATATAACATCAAAATATGAATCTCTACGCTTAAAAGTAATATATAAACTCTCAATAAAAATACTTCGAATAGAAGTCGTCTGATGGTGGTGTTGGTAGCGACGATTAAGGTCTTCTGATAAAAGAGAGTTGTATAAGTGGAAAGAATTGTTGATGTTCTTATTGGAGTTCAGATGGTGTAATCGGTATCATACTGATGCACAGAGTCAGAGATCCAGGGTTCGAATCCCGGTCCAAGCATTTTTCTTTCTAAAATAAGACTTTATCTAATGTTGCCATCTGGTGTTGATTTAATGAACCTTGAGATCAAGTCCTGTTCATTGAGAATTTCAAAATTCATGGATCTAAATTTGTTCTTCTGAAAGTTTGGGAAAAGATACAGATATTCAGAAAAACAAATTTAGATCCATGAATTTTGAAATTCCTGATGAACAGGACTTGATCTCAAGGTTCATCTAATCAGCACCAGATGGCAATGTTATAGATGAAGATTCAAACAAAAATCCGGTAGTCATAATATCGGCTGAGAATAAGAGGGACTTTTGAAAACTGTAGTTCCTGTAATTCATCGGAGAACATTTTGTTTAAACAACTCACCTCATAGGATTCATGCTTCCATGAAACCGCGGTATCATGGAAGCATGAATCCTATGAGGTGAGTTGTTTAAACAAAATGTTCTCCGATGAATTTTAATGATTATACCTCATATTGTTTACTTCCCAACATTAATTTAATGTAGTTCCTGTGTTAAAAAAAAAATTATGTATGAGGTAAGATACAAGGTGACTCATTCATTCACTGAACTTACATTAATCTGCATTTTATTAATTTTACAGATTAACTTTAAGTCATTTCTCAAAATTCATAGGAAGTAACACTATTAGGCTGATTTTACAAATTTTCCGTTCACTTATCTATTCTATTTAATTACTGTAGACTTTTAGCTTCAGTTTTGTTCCCTGCATACTTTTCACTATTCATACTGTATATGTTTTACATCCAGTTCTTTCATTTTTAAGTTATCCATACCTTATTTCATCCATCAAAAGTTATTCAGTCAATGAGAGAAACATATATATTAAATTAATGTTGGGAAGGAAACAGTATGAGGTATAATCATTAAAATTCATCGGAGAACATTTTGTTTAAACAACTCACCTCATAGGATTCATGCATCCAGTCGGAGTTATGGCTGAAGATGAACACGACTGTGTTTGAAATCACGATATCATGGAAGCATGAATCCTATGAGGTGAGTTGTTTAAACAAAATGTTCTCCGATGAATTTTAGAGAGAAACATAGTTTAAACCATGACCACTGTTTTACCATTTTTTTTTAGATGTTATGGAAACAATAAAAAATTACAAAACTGTTTGTTTCTGCAATTGATTGATTGTGTTTATTACCATTACAGTCTTGTAAAAAAAAAATATTACATTGGTAGCCATAATATGTAACAAACAGATTTTGTCCTTTAAAAAATACTACATTGAGAATAACTCTCCAGACATAAGTGAATTATAAAATTACGATAAAAAGTGCAACATATTGGAAGTTATTCCTGTGGTTGTCCATGGTCTAGACCAGGGGTCACCAATTACATTTCATGGAGGTCCATTTTCAAAGTAGTAAATTCAGTCGGGATCTGGAACCACAGTTGATTAAACATGTAATGTAATATAAGCCCATGTTTTCCCTTAACAGAGATTTAGGCGCTCTCCCCTACAGGGAAAAATTTGAACCATACTAATTTAGTTACACTTGTTTTCATATATACAAAGCTTTTATTAACACTTTGAGTCATGCAGTGGTACTAGTACCACCACCGGACTCAAAGTGTTAAGTATTAATAGTTAAATATGGGAAATAACATTATGAGGTTCTTAATTCGTAAATTGAGTAATTTTTTACATCTTACCTCATATTTTATGTTTCTTTAAACACGGGAACTAGTTTTAAAGAGAAAATACCTCTCTTTTTCAACCAATATTATGACTACCGGTGTTGATTTGTTGATGTCATCTCGAAGTTCATCAAATCAACACCAGATGGCAATGCTATTGATGGAGATTCCAATGAAAATTTGGTAGTCATAATATCGGTTGAAAATGAGAGAGATGTTTTCTCTTGAAAACTAGTTCCCGTGTTTAAAGAAACATAAAATATGAGGTAAGATGTAAAAAAATGACTCAATTTTATTAAGTAATTAATATTATAAGAAATTATTTAAATTATGTTATGGGTATGAACTACACAAATTAAACAAAACACGTGGTAAATACTAAAAGGATACAGCACAGTAGTACACAGTTATTAATTCTAATAATTATTAAGTTTATGATAAACTTAACATATGGTCAGAGTAATATTTAAATATCTCACCTCACAAATTTCATGTTTTTCACAATACCAGGTTTCAAATGGAATCCCATTCATTTTCAGCCAAATCTCTGACCATAAGCAGTGCTGCCAACCAAGCCAACAATAATATTATCATAATATGAAATTTTGTATACTGATTTTATTTGTTGTTAACCAGTTTTAAAAATTTGTATTAATTCAATATTTAACCGGTCCAGAAACCAAAGTCCCAGGGTCCGGATCCAGACCGCAGTCTGCCAAAATTGGTGACCCCTGGTCTAAAATTTAGATTAAGAACTCTCCTGGTGCTTCATTATCATTCATCATTCATCATATCATCAGGGTAACGTAACTCCACCTTCCAGATGCCCCAACCTAAGAAATGGATTACAATTCTGCCAATGCCAGGAGAGAAGCCAGAAATGTCATAAAAGACACCTGGTGGCATTGAACAAAAAAAAAATTGTTTGAGGAAGAGTCTTACTAAGTTATGCTTATATATAAGTGAATAGAATGGTTTTTATGCATCATGCTACATTTTTGTATAAAATATGACATGAAGTGTAAAATCTGATTCATGTAATGATTGTTAAATAAAACCTCATAGTATTGCTGTCTAAAAAAAAATATCAACTATATTTCTTTTAATAAGGTTTTGAAACTGGTCTAATTAGAAGACAGTATACGAGATGAGGTGATATAAAAATTTATTTAAAATTTACATTTCTTTACGCTATCAATGTTAGAAATATGTAGTGTCAGATTTTATCATATTCTAAAGTCTAAAATATTTTTCTTATCTTTTAAAAGTGCCTTAACTTATATTTTATATTGGGTGTCAAATGAGTTTTGAAGAACTTTAAAAACAAATTACTTTAAAATTTATTTTTATTTTGTCCTTCTGAAACATGTAAGTGTATCATCTTTCTTTTTACATTTTATTGTATTTTGGTTTCAAGACCTAATTAATTACTTCTCTCCCACTTATGTGAATATGAGTGCACCTCTTATTAATAAAAACAACATTCATGTCGATAAGAAGCACCATTATTATAGCAAAAAAAAACAATACTCTATTATTTGTAACAAACCTTATTACCAAAGATGTCCCAATATTATGACTTGTCCAATTAGTCTTAGCAAAATGGGAAAAAAAAAAAATGATTAACTCAAACACTTAAATGTAAAATGAATATGATTGAAACTTTCCCCTCACTAACATGCTATAGCTTCTATATTTGAGTTGAATAAAATGTTGATTTGTTCTTGGACATGTTTCAAAACAATTCTGTTTTATCGTCAGCTTTCCCAGACTGGTTTTATTTATGTTGCATTATGTTGCACCACCTGGATGTCGATGTCAGCTCCATCCTGTGGTTGGCCAAAGAACCTCCAAACAAGGTCACCCTCCATCGGTGAGTATGGAGGACGCCATCTTGTTTTTCGTAATTTATAACACAAACACAATTTCTGGTTTTGTTTCTTCCTTGTAACTTAAGAAGTTGTAATTAATATTTAATTTTAGGAATAAAATAACCTCAAAATATAACTTCCTAAAATTAAATATTAATTACAACTTCTTAAGTTACAAGGAAGAAACAAAACCAGAAATTATGTTTGTGTTATAAATTACGAAAAACAAGATGGCGTCCTCCATACTCACCGATGGAGGGTGACCTTGTTTGGAGGTTCTTTGGCCAACCACAGGATGGAGCTGACATCGACATCCAGGTGGTGCAACATAATGCAACATAAATAAAACCAGTCTGGGAAAGCTGATGATAAAACAGAATTGTTTTGAAACATGTCCAAGAACAAATCAACATTAATATTGAGGTAAGATGTCCAGACCAAAAATAATATAATTAAAATAACCTCAAAATATAACTTCCTAAAATTAAATATGAATAAAATGTTCCTACATCTCACCTCGTAAAGTTCCGTGTTTTCACGATACCAATTTTGATTAAATACTATATCTTCACTGCAAACAAAATACAATGCTGATACATCCTTATATTGATTACATCTTACTCTGAATTCCTATATCACTACTCATATCGAGTCATTATTATATAATCTATTTTTGAATCCTTCTTCTTCTTCTTCTTCTTCCTTCCAAGTATTAGGCCAAGGCCTGTTACGATCCTATAGAAAATTTTCCCTCCAGCGTTTCATAGGACGGCCCAGTGATCTTCGTCCTCTTGGTATATAATTATAAACAGCTTTGGGGATCCGATTTGAACTCATTCTTTCAAGATGGTGTTTCCAATTTAGTTGGTACTGTTTAATATATTCCAAAATTGGCGTAGTCTTCAATTCTTTTAAGATATCGGTGTTCCTTTTCCGATCCCATCTGGTGTAACCCGCTGTTCTGCGCATGAATCTCATTTCACAAGCCGTTATTCTGCTTTCATGTTGTTTTCTTAGTGTCCATGCTTCACTACCATAGGTCAACACTGGTCTAGCCAAAGTGTTATATAAACGTAATCTGGTGTTTTTTTGTACAAGGGATGGTTTCATAACTTGATTAATAATTCCTAAACTTTTATTATAACTAGTAACTTTTTCAGGGATATCCTTTTCATCCCAGATAGAGAGATAATATCCAAGATATTTAAATTGATTAGATCTTTGAATCCACACTTTGTTTTTGTTCATTATATTTATCTTTTTTCACATATTCACAATTTTTTTCCCCATTTTGTCCCAGGAATTTTCATTAAAACATTTTCTTAATAACTGTGCAGAACAACCAGATGATGAGTCACTTTACCTTAAATTCCTCTTCATTTCAGTTCAATTGGATGGTATGAGAGTAGATGAAATGGAAGATATTCATTTAGGTAAAATTTTGATCACTCACCTCATATTGAATAATATGAGGTGAGTGATCAAAATTTTACCTAAATGAATATACCTCATAGCGTGAATTCCTAAAATAAGGAAGATATTCATACATATGAGTTTGTAAATAATATGCTTTTTATGTTGGACTTTATTGATTGCCTGAAGTAGTTGAGGTGTAGAGGCTGAAGTGATGTGTTAATCACTCATAATGGAGGAAGGAAAAGATGTAGATTTTTTTTTCTTTTTAAATCCATTTCAACTTTGTGATATTTTACATTTTGATGATAATACTTGGAGATTCCAACTTTAGTGAATGCTATCCACTCTTAAAGTGAACCTCATGTAAACAGAACCTTGTGACGTGCTCGCTTTCCATTGGTTATGGATACCAAGAAGCAATAAGTATGCGAAAAAGTAGTTCCCTTTATTAAATTAAAAATATGTCCTCTGAATATACTTGTTATTCTTCATGAATGATATAATAATATTCAAAATGTAGAAAAATTCTAAAATATACTTAATAGTAATTACAACTTAAAATACACTGCTCAAAAAAATTAGAATAACCTATTAAGACTATGTTTTTAGGAACAGTATTAGATGCAATCGCTTTCTATTACTCCAAAAGAATGTCAACAAGAGTTTGAAGTCATTACGTAACCTCTGTACCACACCAGATGTCAAACAGATCCTGATTAGGAATATGGCAAACAAACAAAGCAACATTAACATGGGTGAAAATATTTCTTTAGTATGGTGTATGGTCTCCTCGAACGACCAGCACTGCCTCACACCTGTGTGGCATTGATGCAATGAGGTTAGCAATGAGTTCTTGGGGGATACGTGGCCATTCTTCCATAATAGCAATGTGCAGCTCTGGAACAGTTGTGGGAGGTGCTGGTCTGCCTGCAATGCGCCTGCCTAATGCATCCCACACATGCTCAATCGGATTTAAGTCCGGGGAGGAAGCTGGCCATTGCATACGCTCGATACCCTCCACTTCCCTCCAAGCCAGCTCTGTGGCATCGTGCATTATCGTCCATAAAAAGAATAGAATCACCTATGGCACCAGCATAAGGCACAAAAGGTCGGAGAATCTCATCTCTACACCTTACTGCAGTCAAAGTACCACCTTGGATGACGTAGAGGTCCGTAAGTCCACCACTACTGACTCCTGCCCACACCATCAATCCACCGCCACCATATGGGGATCTTTCACGTACAAAAGCTGGATTATTTCGTGTCCCTTTTTCTCTCCAGATGAATACACGCTGACTATCACATTCCACGTTGAATCGCAACTCATCAGAAAAAAGAACTGATCTCCATTCAGCATGCCTCCACCCACGATGTTCCTCCGCCCAGTTTCTGCGATCTCTACAGTGTTGTGGAATTAACCTGGTACACACCATGGGCCTACGGGCATAGAGACCACTTCCATGCAGTCGATTAGGGACAGTTTGAGTTGACACCCTGCGTCCTGTTGCTGTTTGAAGTGTATTTCGCAGTTGAGTTGCATTCTGCTGTCTATTCCGATGGGCTGTTAACAAGAGGTAACGGTCATCCCTTACTGTTGTTGCCCTTGGTCGACCTTGTCCGGCTCTTCTGTGAACAGTATCTATTCTTTGAAAATGATTCCAAAGTCTGGAAATCATGCTTTGAGACACCCCAATGGCTTGTGCCATCTCTTGTTGTGTCTGTCCAGCTTCCATCCTTCCTATGGCCCTCCAAGCCATTGGTTCAGGTAAATCACATTGTCGAGACATCACTGTCCCTAAGGCAAGTCATTCACTAACTGAAAACTGGACTGGATTTAAAAACAGCAACAAAACATTCACCCCCACACCACCCTTTCACATCAACAGTACAGACACTGCCCTCTGGTGTGGTACCGAGGTTACGTAACAACTTCAAACTCATATTTACATTATCTTGGAGTAATAGAAAGTGATTGCATCTAATACTATTCTAAAAAACATAGTCTTAGTAGGTTATTCTACAATATCCCCTAATTTTTTTGAGCAGTGTAGTTTATTACATATGGATGATGCATTTGAATATACTTCAATCGGTTCTGATGCAACAAAATGGCTGAAGGTGTCGAGTCTTCTGTTGCTGCGTTGCCCTCTAAATTATTAAAACACGAGTCTGGCAAACCTTTGACTAGTGGACAAAAAACAGTACTTCCCATATTAATTTAAATTTTAAAAAACAGTTATTTTAAATGTACTTCACAAGTTCAGTGAAAAATCTCACCAGCTTTCTTGCAATCTATCCCATTAAATGATCACATGTCTTATACACTTCACATGTGCTCTGTCAATGTGACAGTAATTGTGGCACGAATGGCAGAAGGATACAATTGGCGCTTGTTTATGTTAGGATAACTCTAAGAGCAGATAAGATATAGAACTTTGTTTTTAGCCACCTGTGATAATTTTTAGAATTTATGAAGCTATGATAGTTACAGTTTTCAGCCTACTATTGAAAATTAACAGGGAATCTTCAACAAATGCTTTTTCACACTTAGAAAATACAATAAAAAGTCTTTGACCCGATCAATTTTAGTTAAGATCATGAACTCTTGTTATGACTGCCATCAAGATTTCACAGAATGAGATTATTGAACATACATTTTGTCCACTTACATTACAATTTTCATTCTTCTCCTGTGTTTCCTAATTTCATTGTGGTACTAAGTTCTCCACACTGTAATATCTGGTTTTTCAAATACAATTTTTCTTCTTGAATACATTTTTTCCATTTATATTTAATTCATTCTGAAGAGGAACATTATCAACAGAACTTAGTAACATGGTCTTCTGTAAGGAATTCAATAACTTAGGGTCGTATGTTAGAACATTACTCTCTACTCAAATTACTTCCAATCACTAGTGAGCTGATTCACCGTGAGCAATTGCTGAGAACGAATTAACGGCCGACTTATCGGTCATGCACGAGAGTCAACGTTTTCGTAATATTGGCAACGAATTACCCAGAATTCTCAGCGATAAAACCACTTCCGTTATTTTCGTCTGCTATAGAGGAATGCATTTATGCTTGCATCCCGCAAATAATACCGTATACAAACACGTCTGCGACACGCAATATTACGCCGATTCTCCTGTTCTTCCAGTTGAATTCTTTGGTAGACTCTATCAAATTCCTCTTCTCCGTGTATACCGAAAACATGATCAAAGTCTTCAAGGTCCGACATCTTGGATAAATGTTGGATAAAGCAGCAAAGTACATCGATTACCATCGGTTCCCTTCGGGATTTTAATTTGAGTTGCTCATTTAAGCTACCTCCGCAGGTAGCTTACAAATTTAACCAATTATTATCGCATGAACAGATTTCTGAGTAAGCAAAATCGTACTAGCATACAACTTGCTCAGCAGAGAAGGCATTTTACTGTCTAATGCGTCCAAACATGCGACCCTTATAGTAAAGGCATCACTTTCTGATAGCAAAGAATGCACAAATTTTATATCTACTCAGTGAATCCATAAAAGTGCCCATGTATATAATCTACTTTTTTGGGGCATTTTTTCCTTAGGTTATAGAAAACCACAATTCTTTTCTCTCTAAGCAGAATGTTTACTAATCTTTTTGAAATCACAGTAGCTTCACTAATTATAGCTGCTATGTATATTTCAATTTTTAATTCTCATTAAAAAAACTCTGTCACATTGTAAATATTTTCTCCAGCTCCACTTTTAAGAATCTACCAGAAACATTTTTAGATTTCAATGCTTTGTAAATTAAATACCGTACAGTATAAATAAATAAACAAATTTAGATAGAATTTAATCACTCACCTCATATTCATTGAAAAATATGAGGTGAGTGATTAATATCTACCTAAATGAATATACTCATAGTGTGAATTCCTGAAATAAGTAAATAAAACAATTGATGTTTATATTGTTAATTTAACACTTCTCACTGAAGGATAAATTATATCTCGGTCTGGCAAACATTTTTCTCTTCAGATATAAATAAAACAATATTTATAAACTAATATAATAACAATATTCTGATTATTATAAGTGTAAAATATAAAATATGATATATTTTTGTTGATGCATTACTATCAAAACAATGTTATGCAATAACAATGATTTAATATTTAAAGGAAGTGACACTATGAAGTTTATTTTAAATAATACAAGTTAGATATGCACGACTCACCTCATGTTTGTAGATTTCTTGACGAATCACCGATTCACCAGTTAGAAAGAATATATAATGATGCTTAAAGCATTGAAACCCAGGTCTTCAAGAAATCTACTAGTATGAGATGAGTCGTGCATATCTAACTTGTGTTATTTAATAACAATGATGCTGACGTAATACACTGCCTTCCATTGTTTCAAGAAAATCATGTGATCACAGGAATCCCAACTGGAAGGGAACATTGTCATACAATTCTATCATATGTGCAGTATGACTGTACTTTGTTACTTCTCAAGCTATACATTTCTGTCTGGGTTTGAGTATGTAGGGAATGAAAAGTATGTGAAGATATTTTCATTTCTCACTACATTTTATCTATAAATTACAAATATGGCAGTATTAGAATGAGAATTTGCAGCAAGCTGAATGAAATGAGCATTTGTATTATTATTATGTAAAATTTTACTTGATATGTAAAGCTTCCCATTTTGTTTTGTCACATTTGGTCGAGTACTTAGGTTTTAGCAGATAGTTCTTGTGTTTCTAGAAACGTTCTTCACATGAGTCTTGGAAATTGTCATCAGAAATCCTTCAAGCAAGTATTCAGAAAGTACACTCACATGGATGTAATGGTTTATTTTAGGAAGTAATATTTTGAAAGAAGATGTTTCTAGACTAAAAAAAACTTGATCATATGGATGTGTTTATTTTAGTACTACTAATGATTTAAAACACAAAAAAATGTATGTATGTAGCTAGTGCTCTGGAGTTTACAACAAAGTCATTCTCCTTCTTGCTTCTCAAGAAGTGCTACACAGTTTGTTAAATGTTCTCTGTCCATTTCCAAACCTTGAGAACACAATATGCAGTCATGTCCTATAGTAAGCCTCAGTATAGCAACTGCAGGTTTTCATGGTAGTTCCAGAATTATAGATGGATTTTCTATCAGTATTTTTATGTTTCTGTTTCCGACTTTTTCAATTAAACTGGAATTGTAATTATAATTAATTTTTTATGATTATTTTAGTTGATTCATAAGAAAATGTATTTGATATTTTCTGCTTAATTTTACATCCTTTTTTTTGCGAGTATATCAGCTCTTTCATTTCCTTTTATTCCATAATGGGCTAGAATTCATTGTTAGACTAAATGTTTACCAAGTTTCTCAATAGTCTGAATCTTTTTTTTTTTTAGTTGAGTTGTTTCTTGACTCACCTCATACTTCTTAACTCCCTCGCGATCCAGATTTTGTCACTTCATTTGTGACATTCTCAATGCTGTTCATGTTCACAACTGACGTCCAATGGTCTGTCTCTCCTGCAGACTGACCTCCGCGCCAGCTGATGGCTGACCGACGAACTTCCAAATCAATCCCCTCTCCTTATCATCGGGTATTTCAAAATTCTTAGTTGTGTTTTTATTCTTGCATATGTAATTTTTTTTTCCAATTTGTGAGTTCGGTTTTTCCAATTGTTTAAGTAATTTTGTTTTGGTTTCTATTTTATGTTTTTCTGACCAGGCATGTGCAGCTATTGCAGATTTTTTTGTTTCTCCACTTTTCACATTTCTGAGGTGTTCCTTTAATCTTGTATTTAGATTCCTTTTTGTTTTTCCTATGTATATCCTCTTACAATCTTTAAAATTAATTTGATAAATTCCGAATTTTTTGCAGTCTTCAATCTTTTCATCTTTGTTGGTTTTTATTAAATTACCGAAACTGTAATTATTTGTCGGTGCTAATTTAATGTTGAATTTGTTGAAAATTTTTTTAAACTTGTCAAATACTAAAGGGTGGTATGTGAACTTCTTGAATTTTTTTACCAATATCTTTATCTGTGTGAAGAGTACTTTCATTAATCATTTTTTGTTCCTTAAATTTATTTATTTTCTTGTGTATCATATTTTCTTGAAATCCATTAGCCTTTGCAATTTTTATGATGTGTTTTTTTCTCTTTATTGTAATTTTCTTTATTCATGGGAACGTTCACAAATCTGTGTGTTAAACTATTAAATACTGCCTGTTTGTGTGAAAAAATGGTTAAATCCTGTAGCTTTTATATAATTATCAATGTTAGTTTCTTTTCTGTAGATTCCAAATTCTATTTTCTTTTTTTCTTCATTCCTAATCAATTTAAGGTCTAAAAATGGTATTTCATGATTATTTTCTACTTCCATTGTAAATTTCATTGTTTTATTTTGAATATTTAACAGTTTACTGGCATCTTCTAATTGTTTCTGTTTTACTGTTGCTATGATATCATCTACATATCTTGTCCAAAATTTAAACATCAGAGGGTATGCTTTGGTTACATCAACTAAATTAAAATAAACCGCATAGTGTTATTTCCTACCTACATAACTTAATAAGTCTAAATCATGTTTTGCATTTATAATATTTTCCCCATTTTTGGATACATGGTTAATGTTATGGCCTGAATTGTGGCTTTGGAATCTGATAGAATGATAATATTTTTGCAATATTGTAGCAATTAAAAATGTTTTTAAGCAAGAGATTAATAGTATTCTTCCAGTATGTATATAAAAGGAGAAGAATGGATATGTTCCACCTGCCCCTGCTCCATCTGTATAGATGTGTGTCCAGTTTTCAGAAGGGTAATTTGTGTGTATAGTTTCTAATGCTAAAACCTTTGCCTCATCAGGGGATATATCTTATTTTATTAATAGGAGCATTTAAGTTTAAATTGTGTTCAATGACAACATTATCAATTGGATTGACACCATATAGTATTAATGAATGAGTTGGAGAATATGCTTTAACATCTCACCTCATAAAGTTGCGAAGACACACAACTTTATGAGGTGAGATGTTAAAGCATTTTCTCCAACTCATTCATTAATGTAAATACCTCTTAGTGTTTCCTCCCACTGTAATTTTAATTGAAAACCATACACAGCAAACTCCCGATTATCCGTGTTAATTGGGACCGAGATATGCATGGAAAATTGAAAAACACGGATAATCCAATTAAGTTATTTGGCACCGTGGAAGTTGATCAGAAATGTATTTACCCACTTTAACACTACTTAAGTACAACAAATATTCATAAAATGTTATATTAAATTTATTTAGGTGCGAGTTGTAATTATCATTATTTTATTTTACTCGTAAATATGAAAAAAAATGGTCTGTTTCCGGGTCGTGACCACTCTGGTTACAACCGTTATTCAAAATGGCTGCCATAACCAGCGACAACTACACTAGTAACCACCGATATCCACACTTATAGCCAGCGATGACAATCACCGATGACCACAATAGTAACCACCGATGACCATACTGCTAACCAGTGATAAACCCACTGTCACAGCATATCCGTGGTTTCAATCTGTAACAGCAAACTTTCACTGACTCCACAATGGAAATTTCCAAAATTGTATTGTATTCTCAGAATATTGATTGGTACCGATAAACGCGTCAGGGAAGGGGGTTGTGAGTGAAGGTTACTCTGTTGTGCTAGTTTCTAAGTGCAGTTCACAGTTGCACGTTTAAAAATAAAATAAATTTCTCATAACAATATAAAATACAGTATTTAAAAAAATACAGTAAAAAGAGTCATGCCTGGATAATGTGCGCACGAATAATCGGGAGTTTGCTGTAGTATATTCTCTTTATTTTTTTGGTATTTACACTGTCAGTTATTCCAATTACTTCTTGTATAAACCCAATCTGTTTTCATAACTAGATTAGAATTTTGATATTTTTCCCACTTAACTGAGTCTGGGAGTCGTTTTAGTTTTTCATGAAGGAATACTGCTTGTTGTTCAAATTCTGTTATAATTGGTTTATTTGAAGAGACAATGTGTAGACCTTCAATTGGTGTAGTTTTAATTGCTCCAGTTATTAAGCGTAGAGCTTTATTTTGTATTTGTTCCAAATATGTTTTATTTAATTGTGTTGCTATTATTAATATTTCTCCACAATATGTTAGGACTGGTTTTATAAAGGGCTACCAATATAAAACTGGACCGGTCTCACGGAGTTTCATCCCGCACGCAGTGCTGTCTCTTCCTCCTGCAATTCACCCTGCCTGCCACCCATCCTTCAACTGTTTCTTACCTTATAGAAAATGCTGGAAATGTTGTCCTCCCGCAGTTAAACTGGCATTATACCGAGTAAACACATTTAGATTGACACACTGTAGTTCGGGCACTGTCAAGTTTCTGATTTCATTTCTTATGTTGTTCTTCAGTTCTTCCAATGTGTGCGGATTTGCTTTGTACACTTTGTCTTTCAGGCTACCCCACAAATAAAAATCACACACTGTTAGATCTGGGGAGCGAGGGGGCCATACACCAGCACTAATCACGCCAATTTCGTCTAATTTTTCTTCGGTGAGAACCGTACACCTTCGCATGTGTTTCTTATTTTGTACTGAACCAGTGGTCTCAAATTTAGTCACAAGATCGTGGATTGTCAATCTGGAAGGAGGTAATTGTCCAGGGAAGTTCCGAATAAATTCCTCGCGAACGCGACGAGCTGATTCGTATTTATAATAACATTTACACACATAAATGCGCTGCTCTAATGTCAGCTGACGTCTCATCTTGTCGAACGATAGTAAACTGACTAGTTCAAGGACGAGTGGCTGGCAGAGTGAAATGCAGACGAGGAGAGAGCGCTGCCTGACGGGTGAAACCCCATGAGGCCAGTCTGGGTTTATATTGGAAGCCCGGTATATGTATTATAGGCAGTATTTAAAGTTGTTCTGGAACTACCCCATTTTGTTCCCATTAATCTTTTTAATAATTTAAATCTCTTAGAAACTTTGTCAGTAAAATGCTCTATGTGGTTTTGCCAAGTTAGTTTCTTATCAAAATATACTCCTAAATATTTAGCATTTTCAGTTCTCTGCAGTTGAATATCTTCATATATTAAATTAATTTCTACTGATTATTTTGCTAAGGTGAAAAACTGAAACTAAGTTTTTGTAGTATTCACTGTCATTAAATTATTATTACACCATAGTTGGAGCTTTTAATGCTTTTTGGATATAGTAGTTGTTATATCTTGTATTTTTCCAGTTTTCTGTGAATACCGTATGACTAAGTCATCAGCAAAAAGAGTGGTTTTAACCCCAAGTTTTTGTAGTTGTTTTACACAAACAAAAAATGTGTGTTAAATCAACACAGTTTGTAGAGGAGTCCAATCTCAGAGTTCTTGAAATATGTGACTATTGATCAGAATTGCCTACTTCAGGCTCAAAGATCTTGAATGATTAATGAATAACAGATATTTTTATAACTGCTTCATTTTTTTATACCTGTAAACAGCTTACTACTCACAGGAATTGTTTAAACTGGCAACCACCAACCTGTATATATGTCTTACAGTATTCTGTGAAATATCCCTGGTGCCGTTTTGTATGAAAGGCAGCTAGAATTGTGGCAACCAGTCAGTTCTTCCTTAATTTTTATCAAAGTTTCATACACTAATGATTTTTTGCCCAATAGGAGAAAATGCAGAGGTGTATGAGATCCAATACTGGTTATGGAATCTCTCATTTGAACCCAGTGACTAGAAAATCTTCGAAAATAACAGAAAATTATATACTTTTTTTTCTGCTTAGCACAATGGAATTCTTCCATTTGCCTTCCTGCTTGTGAGTAGAGTAATGAGAGATCTCTAGTTGTTAAATTTCATACTTCTGGAGATGAGTTACATCCAATTCAGTGTCAATTGTACACTTATTTTTTAAACCTATAATTTCTATAGTAGGCATAATTGGAAGAACATTCTTCAAACTTATTAATTTTGTTCAAGACCTTGCAGTGCCCAAAACAAGCACACGGAAAACAGTACGGCTGAAGACAGCACTGGTGGTGATAATGATGGAGGAGATGATGGTGAAGATAATGATGCATGGAATAGCATTAGTCATCATCATCATCCATGCAAGTATTAGGCCATGTGGCCTGTTACGGTCTCAAAGAGGAATTTTCTATCCAGAACTTTTTTGGACATCCCAGCGATCTTTTGCCTTGGGGGCACTAGCAAAGTATGGCTTTTGGAATTCTTTGAGATGGCATTCGTTGAAGATGGGCTTTCCAGTTGTTTTGGTAGTTTTGTATATGGTGTGAATGGGTTCTACATCCAACTCTTCCATAATTTCCTCATTTCTTTTATGGTCCCACTTTGTGTAGCCTGCTGTTCGGCGCATAAATCACATCTCATTTGCTGTTATTCTGCTTTCATCTCTTCTTCGTATTGTCCATGCTTCACTACCATATCTTAATACTGGTCTTGCGAGAACCTTATAAAGCCGTAATCTTGTGTTCTTCTGAATAGCATTAGTAAATCAAGAAAATTCTTAAAAATTGGGGGTATCTTAAATTCGAGGTTGTCTTATATTTGGGTAGATATGGTAATTTATTAAGCAATTGAATCAGTAATATATGCCTAACCTCTTCTTTTTCACCTGAAACATATTTTGGCACAAATCTTCACCATTATTAGCCGGAAACCAACAGTTGTATTGATAAAATTAAAATGAGTCGTACATCAACTCACCTCATACACATGATTGCGGTTTCAGGAATGCCATATTTTTGACTGTTGCATTTTTGCCTTGACCATAGTCTTCTAAATTGCCATGTAGTGTTGCTGGTGATAGGAACAATTTTCCTGAAACTGCAGTCCTATGCCATGAAAAACACAATGTGTATGAGGTGAGATTCACGACTCATTTTAATTTTATTAATTTGAAAGCCTCATAATGTCAATTCACATCATAAGTTTTATGAAATAAGCTGTATTGATTGTTAGAAATCTTGCATTTTTCTCTCCCGCTGGCAATTGGCAGATGAACCTCACAGTTAAATCCAAAGCGAAAATGATTTAATTATAAGGTTTGCCTGCCCATCACCAAAGAGAGAAAGAGAGAGAGACTTCCAACATCCAACACAGTAATCGGTTTGTGGCTGATAATGGCAAAGGTGTTTGCCAAAACATATTCCAGGTGAGATAACAAAATGTGAGATGAAATATATACATTACCAATTTAATCTTTTGAAGTTTCTTATTGTAAGGGAAGATGATCCTAGGTTTAAATACTTCCATGTTAAAAGAAACAATTATTTACATTTTTAAAAATAATTTTTTGTCTTTTTTAATGAGGTTAGATGAATAAATATATTCTTTAGAAAGGATTTTTTAGGAATGTTTTCGAGTTGTCACATGATAATATTGGTATTACAATAGATAAAAAAGTTATTAGATTGACTGGGACTTTGGTGTTATTGAATTAAATTGTTATTTTATATAAGAATTATTATCTGACTCCTTGTTTGAAGGATACAAAATTATGTTATAAAATGTTACTGTAAAGTTGTATTATTTGTCTTTCAAACATAAATATCAATTTATTTTTATCTGAGTTTACAAAACATCATTAATATATTCACTCCAAATTCAAACAGCTCTTTACTGTACTAGTCAAATTCAATGTTTATTTCATCCTTCTATATACCATACTCCATTAGTGAATATATTTTTTTTTAGTAAATATCTGCTTTAAATTATTGTTATTACTTAGGGTTTGGAAGTTGAGGAAAGATTGTTTTTTTTATTTTAAGTCTAAAAACAAGGCCCAACATAATATAAATAAATAAATAAATATATATATTTTTTTGGGTCATTGTAGGCCAGAAAATGGTAGGTTTTATTTGTCCTTTTTTACTTATTGGTTCTTTTTAAGGTCTTTACGTCTTTTTTTTTTTATAATTTACCTTCTTTTGACTACATTTGTACCATTTTCATAATTCAAGACTTTAGTCTTAATTCAACTTCTTTTAAAAACACTATATAGTTTTAGATTCCAAACACTTTTGTTCACTAAGAAAATATTGAACCCTCACTAAATATCCCATTATTTTTAACCAACCTACTGACCGCCTGAACTATTGTATTTAGACTTAACATTTTCTAAGTAGTTGCCACTTTGTGACAATGAGATGTCTAGAGATGACTATTGAGATATATTGTAATGTCAACTTAAGTTTTCTGAAGTTCAATTTATGTAATTCTATTGCCATAGTTAGTCAAATATGCTTCTAGTTATACCAATTTAAATTTAAATTTCTTTCTGCAGGATGTCCAATGCAGGCTCGCTGAATACATTCTATGCAGGAAGAATCATTCATTCTAAATTCTTCAAGAACTTTCTTTTTAATGAACACAGAATTCCTTTTTTAAACTATGTTGAATTAAAAACATATAAAGTATGAAAGAAGAAGCATTTTCAGTCTTTTTTTTTTTTCGCAATGAATGTTGCAGTAGAATATTGTACTTATTAAACATTATTTTCCTATTATTCATTAAAAATGCAGTTGAAACTAAAATTATTGTTTAATTTGAATTGCTTTTGCCATAGCATAGTGGTTAAGGCACTGAGCTACAAGCCGGAGGGTCGAGGGTTCAAGTCCCATTGGGGTCAGGATTTTTAAACTGACCCAAACCCTCTGGCGGCACTATGGCCCTGGGGTCGACTCAGCCTCTAACGGAAATGAGTACCAGACGCTTGTTCTGGGGGGTAAAGGCGGCTGTCACGCAGGGTGACAACCCGGCTGACATAAAGTGCCGATTGTCTAGAAAAAGTGGGAGCCTTAACCTCCTACTACCCCAAGGGCCTCCGGGCCTGTTGTGGGATCACTTTACTTTTTACATCCTTTTTTTCAGTTTTTAGGTCTTTTCGGGATATCTTTAGGTATTTTTAAAGGTCTTTTATAGGATTTTTATATGTCCTCAACTTCCGAGCTCTAATTATTACAATTAAACATATAGAAATAATTAATTTTATTTAATGAAAACGAGGCAACATTTGTTAAATTGAAGATGTTATCAGAAAGCTTATTTTTAACTATTTTAATTTATAAGAAAGGCATTTTAGATATAATGCAAAGCGAATACAGTTTTTTGGTGAACCATATATACGGAAAAACTCCTAAATGCCCTTCACATAAATGTCTGATATATGCTAAAATTGTAATTATTGTAAACATTTTGGAAATATTTTTTTATGGAAGAAATTAAGAGACCCGATGATGAGTGTAGCTAATTTTTAAGATAAGTTTTAGTTTTGAATGAGGAAATTAAAAAAAATATATAGTACTCACGCAAAGTAGTTACTTCCAAAAATTGTAGTTCCAGTATATACAACTAGAAGTATACCTTATAGCTCAAGCAAGATTTGAGTTGGGCTTACAGGCAAATAATTTTGTTTTAATATTTAATCATCATCATCATCCATGCAAGTATTAGGCTGTGTGGTCTGTTACGGTCTCAAAGAGGAGTTTTCCATCCAGCGCTTTTTTAATATTTAATAAAAGAAGAATATTGAAAAGTGAATCCCTCGAATTAAATTCTGATTAAACTCTTAATTACAATAATGTCAAATTCTTCATAAAGTTAATGAATAGAATTAGAAATTGATTTACTTTAATTGGAATTCAATACAGAAGTAAGAGTATAAAACTAAAAGATGCTTAGATTTAACAACAGTGGCAGTACCCATGAAGGCCCAAAGGGAGTTGGCCCCATCAAAAGAGAAAAGTACAGTGTTATTATAGGCATTTATTATAATTTTATAATTTTTTTCTTATAATTATTATTTCCAAAGTGGTAATAACTAATTGAGAAAAATAAATAAAAGATTCTAAGTACAATCTCTCACTAATTGGTTTAAGTATGTACTCTATGTTTAGTAGAGTGAAAACTACATAACTACTTTGATGGAGCAAATTGAGCAGTGTCCCATTATATTTCATTACCTCCAATAGCTTTTTCCCTTGCATAAACACTAGGGAATCTGATGATTTGAGCTATACTGATAGTCTCTTTATAGAGTGGACTAAAATTATAAAATTATTCATTTAAAGCTCCTTTCCATTTATAGAGTCACCAGAAAAAATAATTGAAAGATTTGGTTAATATCAACCAAATAACTGTACATTTTATAATATTATAATGATATTGCGAAAAGAAAAAAAAAAAATGTCTGAACCAGGAATCAAACCGTGGACCTCTAGTTCTCCAGACCAGTGTGCAGTCCACTACACCATTCTAGACCTGGCTCAAACATTAACAATTCTTTCCACATATACAAATCTATAATTCTCGTTTCGTCCGCTGCCATGTAAATGTCACTACCATCGTCAACGGCCGGCTTCATTTAGAAGTACCTATATTTGAGAATTTTACACCACCACTTTTATAAGCAGTAAATGGTAATATTTAACACTTTCCAATACTGTTATTTTAACACAGTTCCAATAATGGATCATATTATAATATTATAATGATATTGTGAAACGAGAATTATAGATTTGTATATGTGGAAAGAATTGTTAATGTTTGTGCCAGGTATAGAATGGTGTAGTGGGCTGCACATTAGTCTGGAGAACTAGAGGTCCACGGTTCGATTCCTGGTTCAGACATTAATTTTTCTTTTCACAATATCATTCTAATATTATAATATGATCCATTATTGGAACTGTGTTAAAATAACAGTATTGGAAAATGTTATATAACTGTACATTTACTCAACTGTATGGCAAGAACTTTGTGTGATATATGATTTAATAAAAAAATTGTAATTACCTGTGACTGAAAAAAAAATCAATTTTGTTTTTTTTTTGTTCATTGGTAGTGAAGAACTATGGGTGATAATAGGTATAATGATTATATATGCTTAAATCACGGTTTCTTAACTAATGCATCAACGTAGCCCCATGGAGTGTATTGCAAAATTTTAGAATTAAAAAATAAATATCCGATTGAGGGTCTTTCCACTTTTCAGCGGTTGCCCTTTTACCAGCTGGCTGCTGGCCCTTCACATCCACATGTGTCAATCACAGAGGTAGGTGATCAACAGCCAGTGTAGGGGTGACATGTGGTTAGCATGTCGAGTCCCCCAGCCGTTATAGCTGGTTCCTCAACCAAAAAATAAATATGCCATCCAAAAAATCTCTATATAGTGCATTTATATTTACAAAGAATATAGATATAAATTTAATGAAAAGTGACACTATGGTAAACATTAATAAAGTGAAATATGAATCTGAAATAATAAGAAGGATATGAGGTGAGGTGATATAATTTTTCTAAATAAATTAAATGAATCTGAAACCTTATACGTTACTTACTTAATACAGGCTTTCCACTTTACAGCATTTCGCCCTTAATTCCTGCTTTCCAGAGATTCCTATCTTCCCATTGTCCTTCTTCCATACCCCTCTTCATCATGGCATCATATATTCCCTCATACCATATTCTTCTACTTCTCCTCCACTTCCTTCTGCTTGGTACCATCCAATCTAACACCTGTTTAGGCACTGTTCATCCGACATCCGTTGTACATGTCCATACCACTGTAAGGCTCTTTTTGTTATCCTATCAATAACAGTTTCTTGTGCATCCATTTCTTGTCTAATATATGTATTTCTAATATGTTGTAGTCTGGATATTCTCATACTTCTCCGTAATCTATCTATTTCTGTCACCAAGATTCTTTTCTGCATCCTTTCATTTATTGTCCAGCTTTCTGATCCATATGTAAGTATACCTTCTATTATTGTCAGTATAATCTCTTTTTTGTTTTTTCTGGTCAGATCTCTATTCCATAAAAGATCATTCAGGAATCTACTCGCCTTCCTTGCACAATTTACTCTGTTAATAATACCTTTTTCACAAGTACCAGATTTATCTATTATAGAACTGAGATACTTAAATTCTTCAACACATTTAATTATATTATTTATTTGTAGGTCTTCTGAATTTACTCTGATTACCATATATTCTGTTTTAATATAATTTATCTTCAGTCCCCCTACCTCAAATGGACTACCAACTTTCTAATCATATATTCTGTATCTTCTTTATCTTGTCTTATTATAATCCGGTCGTCAGCGAATAATAAATTATACCTCACATGATAAAATAAGATCCTCTTATTTGAACAAGTTCTGGAGACCATCATTCTAATTCTCAACTAAATTCTGTTTGAAATGACCAGTTGACATCAGTTTGTTTCCCTTGTGATCTTAATGTAGGGTAAAATGAAATTTGAGATCAACTCTTCCCCGATTGGGAATATCAAAATTCTTAATTCTGATTTTGTTGTTCTTAATTTAATGTATATCTTTTCTCATATATTTTAATAATTCAATTTCTTTTTTAATGTTTATGAACCTGAGTATAAAAAAATGAGTTGCTTATGGAGATTTTTCGATTTCCCATATTGTAGTCTTCAGATTTATTTTACTCTTTCATATATATATTGCAGTTTTTCGCGGATATAAGTATGAATAAGAAAGTTTTCTTGGGTTTTCTGCGTCTTTGATTCAAGTTTGGCCTCTCGCCACTGATTCCGTGATTATCATTCATTGATAATGGCATGTGGGATCATGCTGAAACGTCGGAATCAGTGGCCAGAGGGCGAACTTGAATCCAAGACGCGGAAATCCCAAGAAAACTTTCTTATTCATATATATATATAGGCCTATATGGTAGCACAAGCATGGCAAGTACAGTGATTGAACTTTTATAGGAAAAAATCACTATGAGGCTTAATTTAAGATTTAAATTTAAATATTTTATACCTCACCTCATATCCAGTCTTCTAATTATACCGGTTTCAAAGTTACTGAAGATTAAGCTGCCCAAGCTTCGAAACTGGTATAATTAGAAGACTGGATATGAGGTGAGGTATGAAACATTTCAATTTAAATCTTAAGTACAGTGGTGTTGGAACTCATGCTCTTTACTGCAGTGTTCAAACTAATTGATAGTCTCCTGATTTTTTGTCATCTGCAGTTTATTCATTTTTATTTGTTTTGAGAAGTTTATCTAAGCTAAATTATTTCTTTATGCTAGTAAAATGCTGAATTGCCTAAATAAGTCTTTTGATGGGGGTTGGAATGAGTATTTTGGAGGCCAGGGATTCTATAATGGTTTAATATTCTTAGGGAAAATAAATCAATGGTGACAGTATAATAATTTAAAGACGTTTTTCCTATTTTTTGTTATATGATTTATTGTGATTATAATTATATTACTGTATTAATTTAAGTAGCTTAAAAAAAGAGCTTTTCAATTTTATGAGAAGAATGTATGCATAAATCAGGATTTGAACCCAATAGCTCTGGTTCTATACTATGCTTTAACAATTTAAACTAATAAGCTTCCAATTTACTCGGAGATTTTTAACTGTACTAATAAAACCAGTATAAAATGAATGTAGATTACATGGCTGGAATTAAATGTTATGGGATGTATTTTTGCGGAAATACAAATAAATAACAAAAAATCATTGTCGAAGGATTTGAAGTCTGGCTCTCATACCTATTTTCATTTTTTTTGTAATTTGTTTAACGATCTATGCTACTCGAACGTCGGATACTAGTCGTCTAAATTCTGGTTGTCTTGTTTATTTTTACACTATGCACGAGAGTTGAACTTTATTCGAAATGTCGCAATTTGAGTAATATTGTATAAATCGAACACTCGTAAATATCTTAAACATGCCTCCTTCACCACTCTTTAACTATTTAAGACGATTAAAACCAAATACAGGGTATTTAAAAATTTAACAATGTGTTACCTCGTGAACCATAGCTTTAGCTCTTCGAGCATGCGCAGTGGGTCGTAACAGGGACTGAGTTTTGAAGTCGCCATTTTTTTTTGCTAAGTGAACATATACTTTCTATTGCTTTACCTTCCTCTTAGCAAATACCGAAGGAATTAAGCATTTGCGGTTTTTCTCATGAAATTATGAGACGATTTTTGAAAAATGTTTACCGATCTTATATGGTAAGCACCAAAAATGACCATGACCAAATATATATATATATATATGTGTGTGTGTGTGTGTTTGTGTGTGTGTGTCCGTTAACGCTACAGCGACCGCAAGTTTTGTTCCACCCAAATCAAACTTGAAATATAGCAATTAATTAAAAAAGTAAGCTCGAATTCGTTAACCAGCAAAATCGGACCATTAGGTCGCAATTTTTAATGTTTAACAATGAAACTCAGTATATCCTATTAAAATAAACCGAGTAAGGTGTTATCCAAAATTTTGTGAAATCCGACCATTGGAAGTGTGGTTTTACCTGAATTTAACAACCGCCATGTTTGGTTCGTCGCAAGGATTTTCGGAGAAATTGAAACAGAGGGTGGATGGAGAGTCAGATACAACAATGAGATATTTGAATATTGTATAAGGAGTTTGATTTGGAGACATATACAGTATAAGGTGTCAAAATTTGAGATGGCTAGGACATATTACAAGGATGAAACCTACAAGGAAAATGAAGATTGTCTTTAACAATAATGCAGATGGAATCAGACTAAGTTGGTGGAATTGTGTACAAACAGACGTGAACGCATTTGGAATAAATAACTGGAGGGAGTTGGCGATGGATAGAGAAGGATGGAAGAAGGCCTTTAGAGGAGGTTAAGGCCTACTCGGGCTGTTACACCAAATAAAAAGAAGAGGAATTTATACCACACAATTTAATTAATTCTTAAATTAATATATTTAATATTTTTAATAAAGTAGTGGAAAAATGAGTCGATAAATACGATTTAAAAGGGCGTCAAATTATACAATAATATGCAACTGGGTAATAACTTACGGTTTTACATAATTTGTTTTCATTGTGGTCCGACACTTTTAAAATAAGCTGGCATCAGAAACTGGGTTTCTCCAATTTAACAAAATGCATATACATTCCATAAACCAGCAAAATGGGACCATGAATTATTCGACTTGCTGAGGAATTCGCTTAGTTTACGCAGTTCCTGCGTGACGGGCTTTTTTATTTATAGGCTAAAATACTAATTATATTTGCTTTGGTTGATTCAAATGTTGGTGAAATTTGCATCATTTTTTTTTGCGAGTACTACATTAGTGAATATTAAAATACCTTTTCGGCTTCTTGGCCGTGTCTTGCAGTGTTGTCTTCTTGGCGTTTCACCACCTTCTGTGGGTGACATCTTCAGGAGATTTTGCTTGTGTCTTCAGGAGATTTAGATTTCGCTTCTGTAGATTTTAGATAAAACAACTAATTAATAGTTACTACGAAAATCTACACAAGGCAAAATCTCCTGAAGATGTCACCCACAGAAGGCGATGAAACGTCAAGAAGACAATACTACAAGACACGGCCAAGAATGCCGAAAAGGTATTTTAATATTCATAACTAGAGCCCGGATTTGAATGCAAAATAAAGTACTAAATATGCACGAAAAAGTAGAAAATATGCACTCTAAATATGCAAAAAACAGATTGTACTAAAATCAAATAAACTATTTGCTTTGTTGGTAGTCTTAGCTTATTACTAGCTATTACAGTAGGGTTTTCATGAGGTTCTCTTGTGTGAAGCTCCTTCGTCTGTCAGTGAAGAAGGTGTCATACAATGAAAATCTCCTTTCTACATCACATGATGTCACAGGTGCATGTGAAATACACCACAGTACTTCTTCAGTGAATTCCTCTTCCGTTACAATTTTTGCACTATCACCAGAGAGCATTTTGCTAATTTGACAAATTCTATTGTAGCCAGGATTTTTATTTAATACTTCACTAAACTTATCAAATGTGATTTTAGCAATACCGCAATATTATTTCTCAAGGCCCACGGGTATTCCCCTCTTACACAGATATAAATATACACGTTACGCTTATATCAATGGGTTGCAGAGACTTTATTAATTAAACATAATTAATAATAAATTAATTACTAGGAATTAGCTGAAGACAAAATTATAATTTAATACCTCATTTAAGAGTAAAATATGAATTTATGCATTAAAAATCTAAAATAAGCATTGTCCTCCGGAATACGCATTTCTATGCATTATCAAATACCATTCAATTTATCTGTGAAGGGATCACTTAACATGTAAATAATTTCCGCATACTTTTTAATGCGTAAAACAAAACATGCATTTCGCATACAAATCCGGGTTCTCTTCATAACGATAGCCGTGAAAGTGTTAACCAATATACCGGTACTACGTTAGTGATTTTTCAATTTTCAATACATTTTATAAAATAGTAAAGATATGGAATTGGACAAAGCATAAACTAAGTTATGGCCCTAATTATTGCATTTTTAATGTAACCATATAATACTCTTCATAATAATTTGTATACAACAGGAAACCGCTCTAGAAATACATATTCCTACTGCAAGGAAGTATTTTATGAAATGTTGCTAAAACAAATAAATCATTTGCTTTTATGGAAATTAAAAAGAAATAAAATAATGGCTATGGTAGAAATGAAATTGTTAACTACTGCATGTGCCACGAAGAAACAGGTCATTCTACATAATTCTTAATTACTGTGTCCATATCGATTTATGTATCTAGCAGTAGACTTAAATTTAGAGGTTTACAAATAGTGAATTCCATAGTAGCTGGCATAAACATTGTAACAAAATAAAATAAACTTTTATTTTTTTAGTCTTCAGTTAGTAGGATACTTATTTTTCATTTTAAAACAGGTTTCAATCTCTTTAACAGAAAATATGAAGTTTATATATTTAATAACTTACTTAGAATATACGGTAACTTAGAATGACGCAACTATAGAACGACAGCGTGTTTTACACAGTGAGAATAAAATAATAATCTCTGCGAAGTTCTCAATTTATTTAAACAAGCAATTGTGATTGTAGTATATAGGAGTTAAAAAATACATGTTTTCAGTATGGTGTTTTAATACATTTTAGTAACTAATTACACAAAATAAAGCTACCTGACGTACCAACTAACGCTTTTTGCATGTTGTTGGAGTTTTAATTAAAACAAATAATCTCTTGGTTATAAAAGATTCCGGGCTATGTGGCCGTGGTCTATAACTGGCGTTTCTTCCAGACGTTTCTCCCTCAACTGCGGAGGGCATCTTCAGTGGCGAGCGCTTACAGCTGTTGTTTCCCTGTCGTAGACTCGACTGCGAAAATAATAATAATATTTCGCAGTCGAGTCTACGACAGGGAAACAACAGCTGTAAGCGCTCGCCACTGAAGATGCCCTCCGCAGTTGAGGGAGAAACGTCTGGAAGAAACGCCAGTTATAGACCACGGCCACATAGCCCGGAATCTTTTATAACCATGATTACCGGCCGTGAAAGCCTGCATTCCACAAATAATTCCTTGTTAAATATGGGTTTGTTCATATTCTACAATATTTTAGGATGCACTTGAAAAATCTTTTTAACAGTCTATATATCATTTTGAGAACCATGGAAGAAACTTTAATATCGTATATGTTAAGTAGCGTGCTGCCTTGTCACGCAGCGGGCCCGGGTTCGATTCCCGGTCGGAACAGGCTCCTGGGTGAGGTTTCTTCGGGGTTTTTCCTCACCTGTAAGACAAATGTCAGGAAGAATAGGACCCAACGATCTCCGAAAATCATCCGGCCATCATCATCATCATCCTAATCATTATCATTATCCTTCACCAGTGTGGAAAGCAATGGGAAGCTACCACACCTACAATTCCCTAGTAAAGCTGCAAAACATAGCATGAAAATGCTATGATTGTAGTGAAAGACCTGTCCTCGGGCAGAATTACTATGGATGTATGTCCAATTTTACGTGGGATTCGTCAAATTGTACTATTTAGTAGTAATACATTAAAACAAATTGGCCCCTAATCCTAGGACAGAGTTGTAGGAATAATGGACGAGTAAAATGTTATCATAAAATTTGATTAAATATGACGGGTGGTGCTACAGACGTTTCAAACGTGATATTCCAAAATACAGGAATGATATTTTCACTTGAAGAGAAATAAAAGTTGAAGAAAAAATGGGACCGGAAATTAATTCGTTAGAGATTATTTTTTGTTCATTGGGTGTCGCTGAATACCAAGTACCAGAGAACGGAATTTGTCCCACAATGCCAGTAATGAATATACTAGAACGATCGGAAGTGGTGGGATGAGGTGTATAACATGTCTGCATACCTATCGGGCGAATCTTGTGCAATATAAACATTAGGAAGCAATATAAGGTGCTTAATACAATAAAACATACGTGCCACACTGCCTTCAAGTTTAAATGCTCAATGCATTTCCCCAGAAACCGCATTTAAATCCATAAATTATATTTTCTATTTTAAGACATTCAAAACAAACATATGCTAACGGTACTTTGAGATCATATTAACTATTCATAAATTTTAACAAAAGATTACCCTGCCAAGGGATGTATAAAATATTGAAAAATATATAACAGCAGAGTTAGGCGAGTGTGTCTCGTCTTCTTAGTTGAAGGCCATTTAACTGCCGGCGAGCCTACCTCGTCTTTCGAGGCGAATGGATTAAGTTATGCATTGCTTACAAAGTAATGAAATATTTTAAGATAAAGTTTGCCACAATCGTATGCACATTTGTTTGCGCTTTGGATGGCATTTTAGTACACGTAATATCACGTACGCGCAATATCAACTATCGACATACTCTGCAGTAACTCCACTTTTTACTGAATGAAACGTTGTTAACTGTGTCCGTCCTTCTACATGACAGAGCTCTCTTCATAACCCGGTAGGTATGCAGCTATGTCAGTACTAATAAAATTCATATCAAATTCCGTTGTGGTGATAGTCATAAGATTAAATTAAAATATATACCTGTTGGCAGGTGCCGTCGTCCTCAACTGTGTTAAAATTCAACACACGTTTTAATACAATATTTTAACACAGTTGAGGACGACGGTATCTGCCAAAGGGTATATATTTTATTTTTTATCTTATTCAGCTATGTGATACACCCCCTCACGTACAGTCTCATATAGTCTTTACCAATACAAGTAAGCCTTCAATTTTGTGGATGAGATTCCGCTTTCTGCTAAGTACTACTTAAAACAAAAACAAGGACAATTTAATAATATCAATAACTAGTCAAGTGCAAATAGAAACAACTACAAAAACTACCATAATTATTGGTCACCACCTTATAAGTGCATGAAGTTAGATTGATATCTTAATTTAAAGTTTTAAGATCGAGTCGTGGTTTGATTATGTATGAGCAGTAACTTCCTTTCCACTTTTGTTGTATTTAATACTCAGTATTCAGAGAGTCCTTATCATAAGTAATGCCACGAGTGATTTCCAATTTATCTAGAGAATTTGGAAATCAAGAGTGACATTTGTTAGAACTAAAGATATCTTAAAGAAAATATATGAAGATATGAAAAGGAGATGCTTTCTTTATTATGATAAACTTTAGTTGGTAAATTCTATGCGAAACACGATTGTGATTGGTTGTAAATAAAAATCATTGAAATGTGATTGGTCATTGACTCCCATTAAATAGTCAGCAAAATTATATCTTGTAGTTAATTTCTGGACCCATGTTTAATGGAACTTAAGATATCTTAATTTAAAGTTTTAAGATCGAGTCGTGGTTTGATTATGTATGAGCAGTAACTTCCTTTCCACTTTTGTTGTATTTAATACTCAGTATTCAGAGAGCCCTTATCATAAGTAATGCCACGAGTGATTTCCAATTTATCTAGAGAATTTGGAAATCAAGAGTGACATTTGTTAGAACTATTTAACGAATAGAATTAAGCTGTTTACTCACAAATCATTATTTAACTATAGTTATTTTAAAATATTTATATATTTAATGTAAACGGCGATGTTTGAAAACAAATGAGAAACGATAGGTATGCTTCATTTGCTTCTTTTTTTCATCACTGCAACCAGATCATAATATTATTTATTGCCAAAGGATCGCAATGTTGTAAGAATGCACCCTAGTGGAGAAATTTATAACCAACGTTATAGGTTTCTGATGTCCTATGGTGTAAATATGTCAATTATATTTTTCTGCAACGTCATTTCCTGGAAAATAATTCGTTTAAGAAAGTACAAACAGTGTTTTTCTGTGGTATAATCAAGTGTTATAAATGTTTTTATATTATCTCTCGCATGCGATTTCTGTTGACATTCATGCACTATATATAATCTGGTAGCCGTATTTCTTAGAGAGTCAGTCATTGCAAAATAATGCTATGACCTATTCAGAATGTTAAAAAGGAGACGCTTTCTTTATTATGATAAACTTTATTTGGTAAATTCAATGCGAAACACGACTGAGATTGGTTGTAAATAAAAAATCATTGAAATGTGATTGGTCATTGACTCCCATTAAATAGTCAGCAAAATTATATCTTGTAGTTAATTTCTGGACCCATGTTTAATGAAACTTTTTTTCTTCTTTGCATTATTACTTCTCATTCCTTCATTTAAGGCCACTACTTTTGAAATATTCGGTATAGTTATTATTTTGGATATCTAGAATAGAGTACATCATGCAGGAATTGCATTAACTAACCGAATTTATCATCAAGTTAAACTTATGGTAGATTATGCTGGTTTACACAATCTGTATTAATTTGGAAAAGCTCAATTTCTTATGCTGATTATTAAAATGTGTTTAACTGAAGTGAAAACAAACCATGGATAACCTAAGTTATTATCTATACTTACTTACTCACTGACACTATCGTAGGTTCATGGCTGCGCGGACATAAGCTCTCAATACATCCCTATCCTAAGCTAATGCTTTCCAATCATTCCCTGTATAATCTACTTCCTTCAAATCATAGTTAATGTTATGTTATTCTCCCACCTAATTCTTGGTCTACCAACTGAGCGTTTTCCCTCTGGCTTTTCTACAAGAAGCTTCCATGCACGTCTTTCATTCCCCATACGAGCAACATGTCCTGCCCATCCCAGTCTACGAGACTTAACTGTTCTTATTGTATCTGGCTTCCTATAAAGACCATGTAGTTTATTGTTATGTAGTCTTTTCCATTCACCTGTCTGTTCACCTCTCTTTGGTCCAAAAATTTTCCGTCATAGTGTAGTGGTTAAGGCACTGCGCTACAAGCCGGAAGGTCGAGGGTTCAAGTCCCGATAGGGTCAGGATTTTTAAACTGACCCAAACCTTCTGGCGGTACCATGACCCTGGAGTCGACTCAGCCTCTAACGGAAATGAGTACCAGACGCTTGTTCTGGGGGTAAAGGCGGCCATCACGCAGGGCTGACAACCCGGCTGACATCAAGTGCCGATTGTCCAGAAAAAAGTGGGAGCCTTAACCTCCTACTACCCGAAGGGCCTCCTGAGGCCTGTAGTGGGATTACTTTACTTTACTTTATTCTCAAATACTCTTATTATCTATAGAATATTGTTTTATAATTTGACACAAATTTAAATAAGTTATAATAATAATAATAATAATAATAATAATAATAATAATAATAATAATAATAATAATAATAATAATAATAATAATGATGATGATAATAAACATTAGCTTCAATTATTATAAAGTAATTTTTATGTCCAAGCATTATAGATTATGTTTATTCTAATTTCAAATTTATTTGTTCAATTCAAAATCTCGGTCAGATCTTTTTAAATTCACTTCTAAGTCGTCTGATAAACATGGTATCGGCAGTGTGCTAGTTTATATGTCACGTCGTTTATATTTACAAAAAAATAAAAATTCCCAAAAAAGAGCCTTGTGGCACTCCCGCCTCTGTCTATCGCCAAGAACAAGACGTTTGTTCTATAGATACACACTGCTGACGGCAGCATAGTTACGAATCTATCCAACTCGGGTAGTTGTAAGATAAGTGAAATGCTTTCAATTTTGACAACAACAAATCAGTAGGTATCAACCGAGTTAGAAGAATTGCTAAAGTCAATTAAAGTTAGGCCTAATAGTATCAGTTTACTTTTGTTAATGGCTTCAAGAATGTCTTCCACCACATTCAGAAGTAGTTGCTGTTGAAAGTTTGTTCTAAAGTCTGATAGATATTCGTCAACTAAGTAGTAAGTTTCTAAGTAATCAGTCAGTTGTTTATGTATAATATGTTTCAGGGATTAGAAAAGAGCAAGAATAATATTAACTAGTCTATAGTCTCTGGGTGAAGTTAGGTTTGTTGTATTCTTTAGATGTTTTACTATTGCCATTTTTCATTTATCCTAAACCCCAATTTTCTTGGTATCGGATTATGCTGATTTTTGGAGAATACCTCCCTTGTTCCATTGCAAAAAAAAAAAAAAAAAGAAAAATCCGACCGCCAGAGGAATATCTAATTTTTCGTTTCAGATAATTGACCACTTTTGCTGGTTAAGAATTCTAAGTTTGCAATTGATTGCTATATGTCGAATTTGGTTCCGAAAACAAAAATTTCGGCCGCTAGAGCGTTAAGAGACAAAATAAATATATGTACGTATAACTAACTAACTTACTGCCTCTATCAACCCATAGGTTCATGGCCGCGCAGACATAAGCTCTCCATACATCCCTATCCTGAACTAATGCTTTCCAATCATTCCCTGTATAATCTACTTCCCTCAAATCATAGTTAATGTTATATTATTCTCCCACCTCATTCTTGGCCTACCAATTCGACGTTTTCCTTCTGGTTTTCCTACAAGAAGCTTCCATGTACCTCTTTCATTCCCCATTCGTACTACATGTCCTACCCATTGTAATCTACGAGATTTAACTGTTCTTATTATATCTGTTATTATATTGTTTTTATGAAAAATAAATGTATATACATACACATATAGGCCTATATATATATATATATATATATATATATATATATATCTATATATACAAGCGTTACTGCTATAAAGTAAATATTCTCTTTAAAAATTTGCTTAACTGTTATGTTAGCCGCTAGATGGGAGTTGAAGAAATTTCCGCTACCTCTTGTGTGAATTGAGAATACTACATGTATAAGAAAATTGTATGTTTGTCTTGGAATTCTTGGGTAGCTCAGTTGGTTAGAGCGCTAAAGGTACAGACTTTAGAGACTCGAGTTCAAATCCCGACTCAAGCATTCTTTTTTCTTCTCATATAATATATATATATATATATAAATTTTTTTCATAAAAACAATCTTAACAGATTCATTCCTTCGGAATTTGCTAAATAAATGGGTTAAGACAGAGAAGAAATCCACTTATGCGTTCATAAACTAATGTATCGTATTTTACTCGTTAGAAATAAAGTACGTTGTTATCAAGACTGTAATAGACTTTCATGGCTGAAAGAACTAGAGAAAAACTTGTTTTGTGATAATACGAGAGAGGAAAAGCTGGAAGTATTTGAGGGTGTGTAGGATGTTTTACTGCCCATCAACAAGTTTCAATACTTCGTGCAATGCTAACAGCCACCAAAGCAATTAGGAAAGGTTATCTACAAACTCAGGCAATAAATTTGCTTTCAGTTGCTCCCATTAATGCTAAGTCCTTTAATTCTTAACAGTTTTATACTAATTTTATAATGTGGAAATTAAATTAAAATATTAATTAATTTCAAAACAATGCAATTTAAAAGAATATGCACAATAAAGCGAATATTCTTATGTGTTATATATTTTTACCTCAGTTTAACCTCTCATTTGGAGGTACTTACACATGCCCCATATCAAACAGGCCTTACAGGGACAAGACCTGCCGGTAGAGGATTTTAATAGCTTGTTCACACACGTACGTTTTTCGACCACGCATGGAAATGAAGCGAATTCTCTGCATGAGTGAGAAAACAATGACAGGGTCACCTTCGAGATAACACGAACATATAAGACGAAATACACCATCCACTCATATATTCATACTAAACATGTCCACAAATTAATCACTCAAGAAACTTGACCCGACCGGGTATCGAATCCTGGCCCGCTGCGTTTGAGGCACCGACGTTTCCACTAGACCACATCAGGATCTCTTTAGATGAGTGATCAGCTGGACGTCGGTGCCATCTCCGAGACAACGCGAACATTTAAGACAAGGCACATCATTCACTCATACTTTCACACTAAACAAGACGAATATGATATGGGTGGTTATGATGGTACTCGGTAATATTTGGGCTTTATAGTTTTCTGACAATTTTCTTATAGGAGAGGAAGTCACCTAGGAAACTTCCCGACTGGGGATCGAGCCAGGCCCGCTGCGTCTGGGGAATGATGTTACCACTAGACCATAGCGATGGACTGTCACATAAAAAAAACGTATATTTTATTAATGTATCGTATTAATTTAAAGAAAATTCTATAACAATAATAATAACAACAACAACAACAACAACAATAATAATAATAATAATAATAATAATAATAATAATAATAATAATAATAATAATTGTATTGTAAGCCCATGTTTTCCCTTTACAGAGATTTAGGCGCTCTCCCCCTACAGGGAAGAATTTGAACCATACTAATTCAGTTACACTTGTTTTCGTATAGATGCCATTTTGAGTGGTCCGTGGTCAGCGTTCCGCCTTATACTGACATCTAGGAAACCAAGGTAGTACTAGGACGGGAAAATTCGGTAAATTTTGATTAGAGGCCTTTTCATTCGGGCTTAAGGATTTTTTACGAGCCTGAAAATCTTCAGACTCGGGACCCACGGCTTAAAGTCCCTCCCGGAGGACTTGCTCCTTGGATTTTTCCGTCCTAAAAATCCAACGACCCCGGCCGGGTTTGAACCCGCGACCCTCGGGACCAGAGGCAAGGAGCATATCCACTAGTCCACCGTGGCCGACACAATAATAATAATAATAATAATAATAATAATAATAATAATAATAATAATAATAATAATAATAATAATAATAATAATATAATAATAATAATATAAATAATAATAATATAATAATAATAATAATATTAATTATCATATTATTAATTTAAAGACAATTCTCTAATAAAAAATAATAATGTAAAATATACAGCATGTTTCAGCAAAAGCGTGAAAAAATTAAATAGGATATAAGGAATGCTCTACTGAACAATTAGAAGTAGGGAACCTATAGTTTGCAAAGCCGGCTTAAGGAAATATAGGATCAAACGTTTCTGTTCCATTATTTTATATCATTACTGTTTTATAGCCTATGCACAACGATTTCAGGGCGAGCTAAAATCTTGCACGCCGATATCATGTTTCATTAAGGTTGTTGGACGGCAGTTTGGGCAACTGTTGTGAAGTATACATGATATGTTAATTCACATGTGTCACGATGGTGCTTGCAGTTACCTATACAGAATATAAATGTAAACACGTACGTAGTTGTAAATACGAAGGTACATGTAACGAAACAGTACGTTACATGTAAACATGTTCGTCAATGTAAATAAACCTAAAAACGGAAATGTTGGGCAGGGATGTGATAGACTAGTTGACTTCCTTCCATATCCCAGTAAACTGACGTTGCAGACCCTACTTCAAATTGTTAAGTAGAGCATTACATATACCATCTTTGTTCTTTCACACGTTAACTGAAATACCATATTTTGTTTCGTAAAGATAGACCTAAGAGAGAGTATTTCATTGTCCATTACGATGAAGGCCAAACCGAATATTAATGGGATAAAATCTATGTATGTAAGAAAATGCAATAAATGCTCTAAATTCTAATTGGTGAAAAAAAAAGCTACAGCGAGAATTTATGGGCCTACATATATTATACATATTTGAAATATTACTTTTAGCCCTTCTCACACTATTAACCTTTGGAGTGCTAAAGGTCACACATGGACATAAACATATTCGAGACAAACCAGATAAGCTGCCTCCGAAGACTATGGCTGTGACAATCTCGGCAATTTTGGACATTTTATTTTCCATCCCTTCTCTTCCCCTTAAGTGTTTTGGGGTAAAATTTATGCTTACTTGGCAACGGCTCCGAAAACTATGGGTTTACCACTAATCTCGGCCACTTTTGATATCTTATTTTTCACCCCTTCTCACCCCTTGTGGGTACTAGGATATAAGTGAGCTTAAATACCATATGGACTGTCATCAAACAGTTTTAGCGACCCCAAAAACGATGCATTCGACACCAATCTCATCCTTTTTATCATTTTATTTCTCAACCATTTTCACCTCCTCACTCCTCTTGAGAGCATTATGGGTCAAATTTGACTTTAAATGTTACTGAGATTGGCACCAATGAATTCGGCACTGATATCGATCGTTTTAAATTATTATTCATTGTTACTCCTCCATAAATCCATATTCTCTGCATCACTCTGTATTAATCCTCATGACACCATACTCCTAAAAACTTCTTGAATCCACTGTTCTTTTGGTCTCCCCTTTCTTCTGTTGCCCTCCGCTTCAAAATTTAATATTATCTTAGGTATCCTGTTATATGACATCCTCTTTATGTGGTCAGATAATTTCAGCCTTCTTTCTTCAATAGTTATAATAATAATAATAATAATAATAATAATAATAATAATAATAATAATAATAATAATAATAATAATAATAATAATAATAATAATAATAATAATAATAATAATAATAATAATAATAATAATAATAACAATAATAACAATAATAATAATAACAATAACAATAATAATATTAATAATAATAAAATAAAGTAATAATAATAAAATAATAATAATAATAATAATAAAATAATAATAAAAATACCAATAATAATAACAACAATAATAATAACAACAACACTTGGTTCTACAAGAAACCCATTCCTCTAAGTACTTCGAAATGGAAAATGTAGTTATATAACTGTATGCAATCTAAATTATGAACGCGATCGGAAATCCAGCTACTGATATCGAATAGCGTTTGTATTTTATATTTATCTATTCACAAAATGTGTTGTATTTTTAAACATTGATTCATTATTTATTGATTCAATCTGAAATATATATTAATATATATATATATATATTTTGCTGTGGAGTCTTTGCTTTTTAAGCGGAACCAATAATATATTCTGCACGATTGTTTTTTTTTTTTACCGCTTCAGCAAGTTCTAATAGAACTGAAACAGGTAACGCTTTCGTTTTGTTTTTAGCAAGCATTCCTTATTTATAGGACTTAAAGGTAATTCTCGTGGAGAAGTAAATCGCTTCTAATCCGTTCTTATTTAGATGGGGACATCAAGGGATTATTGTTGTGGAATATACGCAAGACTTCATTACTAACACAAGACACATTCATAACACAAAAGCACAGACATACAAAAGTCCATCACGTAGGATCTGTGTAAACTAAAAGTATTCCTCAGCAAGTCGAATTTATGGGCAGACTTGTTGGTTAAAATACGTATATATATCATCATCATCATCATCCGGTATCATGGTAGCTGCCGCCGTCTCCCGGAAACCAAACGCCATTCCTCTCTGTCCATCCATTGATCTTCCTCCAATCCTCTGATATTCATAGCTGCTTGTACCCCTTCTATTCAAGTTTTGTTCGGTCTTCCTCTCTTCCTCCTTTCTATTCGGATTCATTCCATAACAATTTAGGCAATCTTTGCTCTGGCATTCTTTTGACATGGCCATACCACTGTAGTCTTTTCTTTTCTATAATGTCTAGGATGTCTGGCTCCTCTTGTACATCCATAATTCCCCTTATTTTTTATTTCGTATTCTAACCATGCTAGATTTTCCAACTGATCTTCTTAAAACATCCATTTCTGTACTTAAAATTCTTTTCATTTCCCTGGTAGGAATTTGCCAGACTTCAGCACCATATGTTAAAATGTTCTGAATTATGGTTTGATGTATTTGTAACTTTCTATTTTTGTAATATTTTTGCTCCACCAAAAAGAGTTTAATATAGGCCCGTATATATATATATATATATATATATAGTTAATTAAATCGCTTTTATCCAGTTATATTGTCTGAGAAAATAAACATGGCGGTCGCTAGAACGACATTTAAATGACGGCTTTCAGATAAACCCCTATTCCTAATGTTCGGATTTCGGTAATTTTCGGAGGATACTTTTCAGTGTTACATATCGAGTTTCGTTAAGAAAAGTCGAAAACTGGGGTAGCTAGAGCTAATTTTAAATTTTAGCTTTAGGTGAAATCTTATTCCTAATGGTTCGATTTTGCTAGTTAACTAACTCAATCTCACTTTTCTTCACATTGGTTGCTACACTACTTCGAAACACACGCACACATACACGTTCTTGTGGCCGCATTTTATGTTTTTCTCAATGTTAAACTCAGCATATAACAATAAATCAAGAAAAGTACGGTCACGTTCGTTAATCGGAAAAATTGAACCATTAGGAGTGGCAGTTCTCCAAAATTGAACATTTGAAATTTGTTCTTAGGACATCTACTTTTTGCGCAACGAAACTAGGTAGAACTATATAACTGAATTAAATATATATCTTCTTGTATCTTGTAAGCCAATGTTTCCCTTAACAGAGATTTAGGCGCTCTCTCCCTACAGGGAAGAATTTGAACCATACTAATTTAGTTACACTTGTTTTCGTATAGATGTCATTTGAGTGGTCCGTGGTCAGCGTTCCGTCTCATACTGACATCTAGGAAACCAATGTAGGGAAAATTCGGTAAACTTTGCTTAGAGGCCTTTTCATTCAGGCTTAACGATCTTTAACGAGCCTTAAAATCTTCAGACTCGGGACCCACGGCTTAAAGTCCCTCCCGGAGGAAATGCACTAAGAGCTAAAATAATAGCTCACGTCGAGCTGAAGAAAGCGGATAATCTGAATAATGCACTCTCCAACTGTTTTTATTTTAATTGAATCGTTCAAAATAAGTGACAGTCCCCAGTATTTGAGGTTATGTAGTTCAAAATTTATGAGTCCAGAATAAATGTCTAAATTCTTGGCATGAGTTGATTGATGATTGCTCAGTTGGATCGATGAAGATTTGTAAACAATAAAAACAATTTCATTAGAATACCTCAATAGTTACATTTCTCCGGAATTCGATAAAACAACAAAACAAGTTGGGAGTGAGTGTAAATTACACATTAATGGTCACGTAGCCTACATATGGGAATGTGTGGAACGTAAGCGATTATGGAAAATCACGATGAAAGTACCAGGCCAGGTGTATCAAACTGGCGGCACGCTGTCCGCAAATTGTCCTTTGCATGCTTTATTTTTGCGGTCCGTTTTCATTGAAAATATAACCACAATGTAATCTAATGCTTTATTTTACAGCGCAGATCCCAGTCGAAAGTTAACAAAACATCTCACAGAGCAAGAGTAACAGATTTCAATCTTTTTTCCATAATAAAGGTTGTGTATTCGGAATGTATTACTCCGGTTTTGCTAAACAGATTGCAAACAAGCGGTGTCAAGTGTCCGGGAAACTACAAATACAATTGGGCAACACTCAACAAGAAGCCTGTCAATTTAAGATATATATATATATATATATATATATATATACATACACAGGATGTAACAAAACTGAACGGCAAAATTTCAGGAATGAATTCCTCATATTGAGAGAAAAAAAAAAGTCTAGTAGAACAGTGTCCGCAAATTTATAATTACAGAGTTATTTCAACTTTTATGAATATTAGTAAAGCACTGAAAACAGTCATAATACATTCTCAGCACAGTGTAAACCACTGAAAACATACTTATTTCCATCACACTCTAAATAAGGAAACATGTTGCGAATAAAATTGTTTTCCACCTGAATGCTTGTTAGCACTTGCAAATGATTTCCCTCCATGTTTAGGTTATTTTGCCGTAAGTTATCGGTTTGTCTGAAGTCTGTTTTCAGTGGTTTACAGTATGATGCGAATACATGTTTTCAGTGGTTTAAAATGTGCTGAGAAAGTGAGTATTATATCGATTTTCAATGGTTTACTAACATTCTTAAAAGTTCGAATAACTCTGTAATTATTCATTTCCGGACCCATGTTGTACTAGACATTTTTTCTTCTCTTAATATGAGGAATCCACTCCTGAACTTTTGCCGTTGAGTTTTGTTACACCCAGTATATATATATATATATATATATATATATATATATTGTAAAAAAACGACAACGGAGGTGAGGTGGAATATTGAGATATGTTGATCATTTTTTAATAAAGTACCAATGTCCAGAAATGATGCGTTTTCACACTATGAGTAGCTAACTTCTCGAGAGTTCCGTTAGTTGGATTTCAAGACTCAATACTTGACAATACTGTTACAGTCACATCAAGTTTTCAAAATATCCACCTCCCATCTCACAGCGTACATCGGCGGTGTAGTGATTGGCGCACACGTTCAAATACGCCTGGCCTCGTTTGAATTATTTGTGTAGCAGCGTGGATTCGGGATGTAAGATCCGTACGTGACTCTACTGGAATCTGATAGACTGTTTCATGTCGCTCCACAAAAAGTAGTTGAGAGGGTTAAGATCAGGTGATCTCGTAGGCCATGGGACTGGTCCCCTTCCAATCCATAGACCTGGATACGTAGTATCCAGATAAGAAAAATAAATGCCTGGACGGGATTCGAACCCGGATCTCTGAGTCTGTACCTCAGCGTGATATCCATTACACTACCAGGCGAATCCAATTCAAACACTTATTTTTCTTATATACAGGGCGATTCAAAATTGACTTTACAAGTTCACAAGCTTATAGAAATTTATTTAGAAGACCTACAGAATTGGTTTTAATGTCATATGATAGCACAACTCATCAAGTTTTCACCGACATAGTTTTATACTACCTAGTTCTCTCACCGCGTGCGCTAGGGCTCCGAGCAAAGCTATCCCTCACTTGTTCAACCACAGCTTCAGCCGTACGTGGACGGCCAGTATGCTTGGAATGACTAACAGAACAGTCACTCCTAACAAATATTTGGTGCCAATAATAAATTGTTGGCCTGCTAGGAGGATCCTTACCATACTGGGTACGAAATATACGCAGAACAATTGTCGCAGATTTAGTTTATTCGAACAAAAACACACAACGAGCACGCTCGGCACCTGTGAAAGCAGGCATTTTGATATGAACTACGTTAGCACACGCGGTGAGAGAACTAGGTACTATAAAACTATGTCGGTGAAAACTTGATGAGTTGTGCTATCATATGACATTAAAACCAATTCTGTAGGTCTTCTAAATAAATTTCTATAAGCTTGTAAAGTTGTAAAGTCAATTTTGAATCACCCTGTATGTATTATACTCTCCATTATTACTAGATGTCGCGAGAACACTGTCTTCACTGCCATCTAGTAGCTGACTATATCAAGTAAGCAAATTAAAGAGAATATTTATTTTACTTTATAGCAGTGACGCTTTATCGATGTTATAATTAAATCTTTAACATTGAGCAATGCGAGCTTAATATGGTATGATAAGAAAAATAAATGCCTGGACGGGATTCGAACCCGGATCTCTGAGTCTGTACCTCAGCGTGATATCCATTACACTACCAGGCGAATCCAATTCAAACACTTATTTTTCTTATATATGTATTATACTCTCCATTATTACTAGATGTCGCGAGAACACTGTCTTCACTGCCATATAGTAGCTGACTATATCAAGTAAGCAAATTAAAGAGAATATTTATTTTACTTTATAGCAGTGACGCTTTATCGATGTTATAATTAAATCTTTAACATTGAGCAATGCAAGCTTAATATGGTATGATAAGAAAAATAAATGCCTGGACGGGACATATATATATATATATATATATATATATATATATATATATATATGACTTTGTCGTGCCACATTAGGGCGAGCAGCATCAACCATCATACTGGATGTTGTAGCGAAGAGTGACCTGCTGAAGATGGAACGGATGTTCTGAAAGACCTACAGGCATAAAGATTACATATTTTATAAGTTGAGGACGGCGGATTTTACCTAAGAAGGTATATTTTAACTTATTTCATGACTCTCCGCCTCAACGGTTTTAACAATGCATTTTATTAGTATTGACACAACATACTGTTCCGGCTGGTTATGCATTATGTTTTATTATAAACGCATATAAAATGCATTATGTTTTATTATAAACGCTTTCAAAATGCTCTTTATATCGTAGACTATATATGATATAAGCAATTAAATTGGTATGGGCTTGTACGACGAATACAAGAAGAAAAGTTTCCCAGAAAAACATTGGAATGGTGTCCACCTGGAAGAAGAAAGAAACGAAGACCTCGAAACTCGTGGATGCAAGAAATAAGAACAGGAATGAGAACAAGAGGACTGGAAGGCATGGGGTGGATGGATAGAGACGAGTGGAAAAATAAGATAAAACTTTAGGCACAGAAAGATTAAAAATCTGTAACTTATATAAAAAAATAAATAAAATGCTCTTTATGAGCATGGGCCTCTTACACCTACAGTGTGTTTAAAAAATGAGAAGTAAAATGAAGAGAATCAAAAAGTTCCAGTAAATATGGATCCGAATATTAACATATCAATAAAACTAAATATATGGTCACACGTAGAAATACATTATATAATGGAAATGGACAGCTAATGACAAATGAGGGAAATTTTGAGGAAGTGGCTGATTTCAAATACCTAGGAACAATAATCACAAATAGGAATGAGATGCACAAAGAAATTAAACATAGGCTCAATTCTGGAAATGCCTGCTATTATGCATTGCAGAGACTTTTGACATCCCAACTCCTTTCAAAAAACGTTAAACTGAAAATATATAAAACTATTATTCTACCAGTTATATTATATGGGTGGGAAACATGGACTCTTACTTTAAGGGAGAAAAGGAGATTACAAGTATTTGAGAATAAAGTACTTAGGAAAATTTTTCGACCAAAGATAGATGAACAGACAGGTGAATGGAGAATACTACATAACAATGAACTACATGGTCTTTATAGGAAGCCATATATAATAAGAACAGTTAAGTCTCGTAGACTGCGATGGGCAGGACATGTTGCACGTATGGGAAATGAAAGACTTGCATGGAAGCTTCTTATAGGAAAACCAGAGGGAAAACGCCCAGTTGGTAGACCAAGAATGAGGTGGGAAAATAACATTAACTATGATTTGGGGGAAGTAGATTATACAGGGAATGATAGGAAAACATTAGCTCAGGATAGGGATGTATGGAGAGCTTATGTCCGCGCGGCCATGAACCTACGGATTCGATAGTGCCAGTGAGTAAGTAAGTATATTAACTTAACTGTTTTCATTTTTTACATCTGGTTTCCATTAAAAATCATGTAGACTAACCTATTCACCTGTTTGCTCCTCTCTCTTTGGTCGAAACATTTTTCTAAGAATTTTTATTCGTAGTATTTTCTCCTCCCTCCATGGTATCTTTACCTTGTCGTGGTGGAGTGGCTTGTGTGCTTAAATGATCCTGAGAGCTATGCCGGCGGTAGCATTGCTGCCGATAGGGTTACCCATGCCGGACTGGTCGAAGGTGATAAGCCAGACGAAATAAGTACCTTGGTCGAAAGAGTGACGATCTTTCACCGTAAAATACAACCGTCAAGAAATGCGGACATGGGTTCTACTGGGGTAAAATTTTCCGGAGGTCAAATAGTCCCCCATTCGGTTCTCCGGGCGGGGACTACTTCAGGGAACCCATGCCAAAGGCTCAAACACAGGGACATGTTCCTAGGAACATGGAATGTTAGGACTTTATACAATAGCGGGGCACTAGAGATATTAACGCGGGAATTGGATAAATCGCCCTTGGATATAGTCGCTTTACAGGAAGTTAGGTGGCCAGGAGAAGGTAGTCAGGAATCAGGAAGCTTTGCATTATACTATGGGGTGCAGAAAGACCTGCATTTGGAACGGGTTTTTAGTCAGAAGGAGGATCCTATCCGCTATCCGAGATATTAAGTTTGTTAGTGATAGGATATCATACATAATTCTAAAGGGTAAACGACATGATTTTGTAATTGTAAATGTACATGCCCCCACAGAAGATAAAGATGACAAGATCAAGGATGAGTTCTATGAAGAATTAGAATGCTTATTTGATAGCCTTTCACGATATCATATGAAAATTGTCTTAGGATATTTTAATGCAAAAGTGGGGCAGGAAGATATATTCAAACCAACAATAGGCAAATTCAGTCTTCACGAAGATAGTAACGACAACGGGGTTAGATTAGTCACATTTGCCACATCAAAGAATCTCATTGTTAAGAGCACAACATTTCAGCATAAGGATATTCATAAATACACCTGGACGTCCCCAGATGGAGAAACTCGGAACCAGATAGATCATGTATTAGTCGATAAACGCTGGCACAGTAGCATCATTGATGTTAGATCAGTTAGAGGGACAGACTGCAATTCAGATCATCATCTGATCAGGGTGAAAATCAGACAACGGCTATCGCTTATGAGAGGAACAAACGCTAAAGATGATTCTGTAAAATATGAATTAAAAAACTTGAAAAATGATGAAATGCGGCAAGAATACCAAATCAAAATTGCTAATAGATTTGAAGTACTGGAATCTTCAGATGACAATGTGGCAAACGAAGAAGAAACTGATATAAATAAAGAATGGGAGGCTATAAGAGATACTATTAAATTGTCAGCATCAGAAAGCATTGGTTGTTTAAAAAGAGGCAAAACAAGAAATGGTTTGATGAGGAATGTGCCGACATTGTAAAGATAAGAAAGCTAGCAAAAATGAAATGGTTACACGAGCCAAATGAGGTAAATTTAGAGCAATTGGGTAGTATTAGACGGGAAACCACCAAGTTACTAAAGAGTAAAAAGAGGGAATATTTGAGAGAGAAGATTAATGATCTTGAAATGAATGCAAAAAATAGGAACATTAGAGAATTATATCAGGGAATTAGTATAGAGAAGAAAGGGTTTCAGGCTAGAACAAACATAATTCGGAATGAAAATGGGGATATGATTGCAGATTCCAAGAGTATATTAAATAGATGGAAAAGTTATTTTAATCAGCTATTAAATGTACATACAGAACAGGACATTGAGGAGGATAAGTTACAGACAGCAGAAATGCTAGTCGCAGAGCCAAGTGCATTAGAGGTTGAAATGGCAATTGAAAAATTGAAGATGTATAAAGCATCAGGTTCAGATGAGATCCCAGCAGAACTGATAAAATCAGGGGGAGAAAAATTGATGGACAAGATACGCTGGTTGCTTAGTATGATTTGGGAAAAAGAAGCTCTTCCAGATGAATGGAAGGAATCAATTATCGTACCAATTTATAAGAAAGGAGATAAAACTGATTGCAACAACTATAGGGGCATCTCATTACTTTCAACTTCGTACAAAATTCTAACAAATATATTAGTAAGCAGACTTACTCCCTATATTGATGACATTCTAGGAGATCATCAATGTGCATTTAGAAGAAACAGGTCTACAACAGATCAGATTTTTAGTATAAGACAGATTTTAGAAAAGAAATGGGAATATAATGGTACTGTACATCAACTATATGTAGACTTCAAAAAAGCATATGATTCAATTAAGAGGGAGAAGTTATATAGTATCCTGCTGGAGTTCGGAATTCCTAAAAAGTTAGTTAGACTTATACGAATGTGTCTAAATGGCTCAACGAGTAGGGTGCGTGTAGGCAAACAGTTTTCAGACACTTTTGAAATCCAGAATGGGTTGAAGCAAGGAGATGCACTATCTCCTCTACTATTTAATTTTGTACTAGAGCATGCCATTAAATCTTTAGAGAATGAGGAA